>CM056839.1:21793395-21953395 GCA_029853015.1 Chelidonichthys spinosus
ATCCATCCAAACGGACCTCTGATCCATAATAATAATCCATCCAAACGGACCTCTGATCCATAATAATAATCCATCCAAACGGACCTCTGATCCATAATAATAATCCATCCAAACGGACCTCTGATCCATAATAATAATCCATCCAAACGGACCTCTGATCCATAATAATAATCCATCCAAACGGACCTTTAATCCATAATAATGATAATCCATCCAAACGGACCTTTAATCCATAATAATAATCCATCCAAACGGACCTTTAATCCATAATAATAATCCATCCAAACGGACCTCTGATCCATAAGAATAATCCATCCAAACGGACCTCTGATCCATAATAATAATCCATCCAAACGGACCTCTGATCCATAATAATAATCCATCCAAACGGACCTCTGATCCATAATAATAATCCATCCAAACGGACCTCTGATCCATAATAATAATCCATCCAAACGGACCTCTGATCCATAATAATAATCCATCCAAACGGACCTCTGATCCATAATAATAATCCATCCAAACGGACCTTTAATCCATAATAATAATCCATCCAAACGGACCTCTGATCCATAATAATAATCCATCCAAACGGACCTCTGATCCATAAGAATAATCCATCCAAACGGACCTCTGATCCATAATAATAATCCATCCAAACGGACCTTTAATCCATAATAATAATCCATCCAAACGGACCTCTGATCCATAATAATAATCCATCCAAATGGACCTTTAATCCATAATAATAATCCATCCAAACGGACCTCTGATCCATAATAATAATCCATCCAAACGGACCTTTAATCCATAATAATAATCCATCCAAACGGACCTCTGATCCATAATAATAATCCATCCAAACGGACCTTTAATCCATAATAATAATCCATCCAAACGGACCTCTGATCCATAATAATAATCCATCCAAACGGACCTTTAATCCATAATAATAATCCATCCAAACGGACCTCTGATCCATAATAATAATCCATCCAAACGGACCTTTAATCCATAATAATAATCCATCCAAACGGACCTCTGATCCATAATAATAATCCATCCAAACGGACCTTTAATCCATAATAATAATCCATCCAAACGGACCTCTGATCCATAAGAATAATCCATCCAAACGGACCTCTGATCCATAATAATAATCCATCCAAACGGACCTCTGATCCATAATAATAATCCATCCAAACGGACCTTTAATCCATAAGAATAATCCATCCAAACGGACCTTTGATCCATAATAATAATCCATCCAAACGGACCTCTGATCCATAATAATAATCCATCCAAACGGACCTCTGATCCATAATAATAATCCATCCAAACGGACCTCTGATCCATAATAATAATCCATCCAAACGGACCTCTGATCCATAATAATAATCCATCCAAACGGACCTTTAATCCATAATAATAATCCATCCAAACGGACCTCTGATCCATAATAATAATCCATCCAAACGGACCTCTGATCCATAATAATAATCCATCCAAACGGACCTCTGATCCATAATAATAATCCATCCAAACGGACCTCTGATCCATAATAATAATCCATCCAAACGGACCTCTGATCCATAATAATAATCCATCCAAACGGACCTCTGATCCATAATAATAATCCATCCAAACGGACCTCTGATCCATAATAATAATCCATCCAAACGGACCTTTAATCCATAATAATAATCCATCCAAACGGACCTCTGATCCATAATAATAAACCATCCAAACGGACCTCTGATCCATAATAATAATCCATCCAAACGGACCTCTGATCCATAATAATAATCCATCCAAACGGACCTTTAATCCATAATAATAATCCATCCAAACGGACCTCTGATCCATAAGAATAATCCATCCAAACGGACCTCTGATCCATAATAATAATCCATCCAAACGGACCTCTGATCCATAATAATAATCCATCCAAACGGACCTCTGATCCATAATAATAATCCATCCAAACGGACCTCTGATCCATAATAATAATCCATCCAAACGGACCTCTGATCCATAATAATAATCCATCCAAACGGACCTTTAATCCATAATAATAATCCATCCAAACGGACCTCTGATCCATAATAATAATCCATCCAAACGGACCTCTGATCCATAATAATAATCCATCCAAACGGACCTCTGATCCATAATAATAATCCATCCAAACGGACCTCTGATCCATAATAATAATCCATCCAAACGGACCTTTAATCCATAATAATAATCCATCCAAACGGACCTCTGATCCATAATAATAATCCATCCAAACGGACCTCTGATCCATAATAATAATCCATCCAAACGGACCTCTGATCCATAATAATAATCCATCCAAACGGACCTCTGATCCATAATAATAAACCATCCAAACGGACCTCTGATCCATAATAATAATCCATCCAAACGGACCTCTGATCCATAATAATAATCCATCCAAACGGACCTCTGATCCATAATAATAATCCATCCAAACGGACCTCTGATCCATAATAATAATCCATCCAAACGGACCTTTAATCCATAATAATAATCCATCCAAACGGACCTCTGATCCATAATAATAAACCATCCAAACGGACCTCTGATCCATAATAATAATCCATCCAAACGGACCTCTGATCCATAATAATAATCCATCCAAACGGACCTTTAATCCATAATAATAATCCATCCAAACGGACCTCTGATCCATAATAATAATCCATCCAAACGGACCTCTGATCCATAATAATAATCCATCCAAACAGACCTCTGATCCATAATAATAATCCATCCAAACGGACCTCTGATCCATAATAATAATCCATCCAAACGGACCTTTAATCCATAATAATAATACATCCAAACGGACCTTTAATCCATAATAATAAACCATCCAAACGGACGTCGGAGATACTCTGCTTAGTTTCATGAAGCAGCGCTAAGCTTGTCTGTCGGAGGACTTTATTTTAGGTCGCCACTGTTTGTGTTTCCACTGATCTGAGTCTCCGGTCCGACACTGAAGCTGTCAGACCTCCCATGTGTTCCTGCTGACCTTTGACCCCTGGTGCACTTGCTTATCACCACCTTGTTGCAGGGATGAATTTACGGCACACGGCAGATGTTCTGACGGTGATTTACTTTAACACTGATAAAATAATGATATATTTTGTACACTTTGACTTCCATAAAAAGAAACTATACTTTAAACTTTAAAAACGCCCGTGTGTGGAAGCAGTGACACCACATTCAAGCCTGACATGTTGTTTATTCCCTCATAGAAAGGCCATAGTTTACGGCCTAAATTGATTTCTATTCTATTAATATGATAATAATGTATTATATGGATCTGCATGGGAACAACTTTTAATTTTCTAAATATTGCAATAATGGATCCCTGAGCGTCGTACAGCACCAGCGGTGTCATGAACAGTATTTAATGCAGTATTTCCAGTAGAAAGGAGCAGAAGGCGTCCACGCTCCATCAGAGTAAATGTTTGTGTACAGATGTGACTTCAGGCCCATCGCTGTAACGTGACCCACGCCGCCACGCTCCTCCGGAGCCATCCATCACTCTGTAGGTGCTTGGTATGTCTGTCTGAGCTGGGGAATGTGGAGATCTCCCAGCTTGGAGAAGACGACCTGGACCGACCTCCCTGACATGTCAATACACATAAATTCAATGTCTAGGTCAGATGTCAGCCTTCCCTTCATCCCGTCTGCTGCAGGCTGGACGTTCCATCACACACTTTTCCTGTTGCTTGGTCTCATAAATCCAGTGGATTCCTTTTGAATCACAGTCAGACATGTTGTAATGATCCAAGTTAACGAGCAGATCACTCCATTAAAGAGCTCCGTCCCCCTGAAATAGTTCACCTGTCTCATTTAACACCAGCTGCATTCTTTATAAATCCCGGAGCTATTTCTGACTAAATCACACTGCTTAGTCTGAATCAGGTGTTTCACCAGCACGCCCGGCTGCAGCGCCCTCTGCTGGTCACCCTCCTCCACTGTCGGGTCACACCTGTAGGGTCTGTCTGGGGGGTCTGGTTCAACCGGAGACCAAATTCACCTCCTGATCTTCAGTGTTCTCTCTGTTTCCCACAAATCTCCTCTTAAAGTTGCTTGAAAGTCAAATAAAGGAAATAATGAAGCAAATAATCTCTGCTTTTGTCCAAATGAAGGTTCCTCAGTAGCTTTAATTCCACACAGCAATTTTATTATTCATTTCATGTAATGCACATAAATAATACTGTCTGCTTAATACTGATTAATACTCATACTAATAATAATCAGGCTGCCTTGCTATGCCATGGATAATAAAATGAAATTACACTATATGGGACCTGTAGTCCTACAGACCGCTGTAACAAACATAAACATTAAAATGGCCTTTGTATTTCCTGTTACCGTGGACCAAGGCTGTTGCCATGACAACAGGAACAGTTTCAGTGAGAGGTATTTTCATTTAGACTTCTCTCTTGTTTTTGCAGAATATGAAAGTCATGCTTGTGTTCATGGGACCTCGGTTGAACGATGAACTTGTTTTCATGCAATGTGAAATCGCCCATATGATAATATTATTGTCTTAATATTGCTTCTTCATGAGGCCTTGGTTGCAACACGTGAATAACTGCTCTGGTGAGCAGAGAACAAACAGAATATGTGTTTCTTCATTTTGATCCCTCGTGTGCAGAGAGATGCTGGATCCGGTGTCAGGGTTCACACACTGAAATAGACGCGTGACGTCGGTGTGCAGATTCCTTCCACTCGGCTCTTTGTTTAAGTCCGTTCAGGAAACAAACGTGTGAAACAAGTCTAACACAGACCTGGAGGAACTTTCAGCACATTTCCAGCTGCCTCAGACTCTACATCCTCAGGTTCAGTTCCCTTTTTAACACATGAACCTTCTCACTTCCTCCTAAAGGGTCTCTGAGGGTTTCTCTCTCAGCCCAGGTCGATCAGGTCCTCATCACTGTGTTCCTCTTCTGCCCGTCGACTCCTCAGCCACTCCTCTCTCGCTTCCTTCACTTCCTGTCCGTAGTACTCGTGAAGCTTCCTGAAGTCCTCGAGTGGGTCGAAGCCCACCAGAGGCCACTCGCCGTGCAGCGGCGCCGGCCCGTTCAGAGGCGTGACGTGAGCGTTCCTCCGGGGCCACAGCTTCGGGGACTTCTTAGCCACCACTTTGGTGGGCGTGGACCAGCTCCTCCCCTCCCTGACCGCTGCCGTCGTCCCCGGCAACGGGAGGAGGAGGGAGCTGCTGGTGAGGCCACCGATGGAGGAGCTGGGACGGGATTCACCGGAACCCTGCTGCTGTTTAGCATCTGCAGATGGAGGACAGGAAACCCACAAACAATTCATTTAGAAAACACTCTTCTTTGTAAAGGACAAGTTTGTCATTTTGGGAAATGTGCTCGTTTTCCAGCTCTTGTTTGGGGTCAATCAGAAACATCTGTCCACCATCCCCACTAAACCTACCGTACCATGAATGTTTTACAGAAAACACCGTTTTAAAAGGACTCTACAGAGGTCCATGTCTTTCTGGGAGTCCTGGCTTAGGAGACATACGAGCTGCACACCCTTGAAGTGAGGACACACCTTCATACTGTCTGCCCAGGGCTCTCACCAGCACCGACAGGTAACCGTGGCTGGCCGAGAGCAGAGCTTTCACCCAGGCCTCCTGACTCCGACCGTCCACGGCTGCAAATCTGTAGGTCTTGTGTCCGGGCCCTTCAAACCTCACGGAGAAGGCAAACTGGCCGTCGGACTCGGACCGCCGGACGGCACAGCCCTCCAGCACGATGACCCCCAGCAGGTGTCGGTCGGCCGGGCGCTCCTGGTAGAAGAGCAGGTTGGCCTTCAGGACGAACCACCGCCGCTGGTAGGTGGCATTCCTCTCCTTCTGTGATGGAAGGAGAGAAAGGATGATTACATCGGACATCAAGAGGAAGTCAGTGATTTCATCTCTCGTGTTTATCCAAACCTTTTTGTAGAGATATCCCTCTTTATCCACCGGAGAGGTGCATGAATGGTAATGGGTCAGAATCTTCTCATGGAGCTTCATCCCAACACTTCGAGGAGAGAAGGTGCAAAACATAACAAATGTGGGAGAATCAATTTCAAGTCAGTACATCTTTAATTATATGCTACAAATTCACACTTTTTATTGTAATTATTTTACATTCTTATTATTAAATTATATTTATAATATGTTATATGATATAATTATTAAATTATAATATTCAAATGATTTAATGATTGTCGTTATTATTATTATTATTATTATTAATATCCCTTATACTAAAGGCAATGTTACTCCAAGTGAACTAAAGACGGGGACCATGCTGTTATTCCAAATATACTTTATGAACAGACATTATTACCAGTTATAACGACAATAAGAATATTAGATTTGAGCTCAAACCAATAAAAGCATGCCTGTCCTCCTTCCACAGCAGCAGTGACTCAGACTTACCTCTTAATGTTGAATCCCTGTCAGGCTCAGCGTAGTCTTTATTCACAGCCACAGATGTCGTCTCCGTGCTCCTCACAGTTCCTCAACGTGGAGCCAGTCGACTATCAGAACATCCAGGACCAGACGATGTTTGAAGGTATAGTCTCAGGTTACTACCACGGCTTCTCCCTCGGGGACGAGAGGACAAGTGTTGAAATATAAATAACTCGACCCACTTCCTGGTAACAGAATCCTGACATATTATGTTCTCTTCCCTCTGCGCTGAGCCGCTGGATCAGCCGAACCGAGCAGCTGCTCAGCAGACCTGCTACCTGGGAGTGAGATGCTGGATGTTGACGAGGAGGTCGAGGTCTGAAGTGTGTGTGTGGGTGTGTGTGTGTGTGTGTCAGCTCTCTCACTTCTGCTTTGTGTGTTTCTCTTTCTGACTTCAAATGAGTTTTGAAGAGCAAAAGTCCCTTTGAGTGAGGGAGATGTGCAGCTTCTGTTCAGATGTAATGAACAAGCTGTATCAGGTGTGCCAAATCCTCTTTTCTGCTTTTAAAGCATCGGTTTATTAAAATGTAAATAAGAATAACATTTGTATCAGTGAAAAGTAGGAACAGATGTTCTGTGATCTCTTGAAAATGTTCCACTTCATTCCTCTGCTTGTTATTTTATTTATGTTTCATCCTTAAGGCCCTCAAGGAACTCCTTATCTAAAAGACTTCATGAAGAGATTACTGTGTAGCGTCTCCACAGTCTGCACACTGTCTTTATTAATGTTTTTATTTCAACATTTCAGTCAATCAAGCATTACATTTACATTATGAGACAACAATATTTATACCATAATATATGAGAAGGTAACAGTTTGATGGAAGTGTCCATGCCAGATCAGTGGATGTCCCTGAAAAGGACAGATTAAGCATTTCTGATTTTTTTAATTAAGCAATGAATCCTCATATTTTAGCATAATAATAATTGCTGTTGATCTATTGATCAACTGTTAACTGATTTATCTTACTATGTATATACAGTAGTAATTACATTTACACAAGTTGTATACTTAAGTAGTGTTTTAGATTCCTGAGCATTTTTATAATGTATGTAATTTTTGTACTACTTCGTCCGCCGAGCTGCACTCGTCGCCAGAAGGTGGCGGTAACGAGCCGTATCGCTGTTGGCCGACCAGCGTCGACATTAAGCAAGAGAAGAAGAGAACACGCGAAGAAGAAACGAAAACGAACGTCGGTTCAGCAGGTCTCGACACACTTTCCAGCTAAATATCAACGTAACCTTGTTCGTTAATGTCCCGCCGTGGTTAGCATTTGTTAGCAGCTAACTAGACGTTAGCACGAGTGTGGACTGTCATAACTGCGTCACTTGTTCTGCATGCGCTGTTGTTTGCTAACATGTTTAGCGACGATGCTAACATGAGCTGCGCGCTTACCGCTCATATTCACAGCGTTGCGTGTTGCCACTGAGTCGTGTTGTAAGTTGCCCGATAACAGAGTTGCTGTCTCGCCTTGTGTAGCGCCATGCCGAAGAGGAAAGTAACGTTTGAGGACGGAGGGATCGAGCTGGACGAAGAGCTCCCGAACAAGAAGGTACCGTTAGCACCGTTAGCACTAGCCGTTCATGTTTACTAACGGAGGCGCGGTTCGGTTACACACCGTTTAGATCCTTTACTTAATGTCACACATGTTTCTCCTGGGGTTACAGAGGCTGTAGATGCTCTAATGGACTCTAAATGAACACACGGACAGGTTGACTGTCATAGAGCCAAACCAACGGCTGGGAATACATACGTAATTCAGCCTCGCAGGCAAAGGGACGCCTGTTCTCCTTCTACTGTGAAATACTGTTGTGATTGTCTTTTCTCTCTTCTGTTCTGTTCTACAGACGTGTGAGGCTGTGAGCGGACCAGGCTCCAGGTTTAAGGGCAAACATTCTCTTGACAGCGATGAAGAGGATGAAGGGGAAGACACAAAAAGCAGCAACAAATATGATATTCTGGCCAGTGATGACGTGGAGGGTATGTCTTGTTTAATATTTGAACTATAAGTGATTGATGGCAGAACTTTCTATATACACTCATTGTATGTACAACAGTGTCCATACACTCTTGAGCCTGTATTTACTGTTTACTGTATGAATCTATAATTTCTCCCTATAACGACAATTAGAAGTAAGCAAACTCTTAACAGATAGGAGCTGAATTATTTAATTCTGGGAATGATTTGTCCACTTCTGCTACACACCATGCCATACATGTAGTAAGAAAATGTGTTGCCTCAACATGGAATATCAGTAATTATGTAATAATACTATATATTATATATATATATATATATGTATATATGTATGTATAATCTTCAGGCCAAGAGGGAGCAACCATCGACTATGACGAGGGAGTTTCCATTACGCCTTTCAACCTGGATGAGGAGATGCAGGAGGGGTACTTTGACTCCGAGGGAAACTACTTTGTCAAAAAGGAAGAAGAGATTAGAGATAACTGGCTTGACAACATTGACTGGGTATTTGTAATTTTACAGATTTTTCCCTCATGCCTGAAAACATGTCAAGTATTGTGCAGTAATCTCAGTTACATTTTCCAGGTGAGAGTAAAAGAACAACCTTTCAAACAAAAGAAGAAAGGACTTGGAGCCAAACGGAAACGCAGAGCAGGCGATGAAGATGAGGCTGAGGAAGAGAAACAGAGAGAGGAGAAGCAGGCTGACAAAAAAGCCGATGAGGAAGAAGAAGGAGATGAGGAGATGGAGCCTGCAGAGGACCCGCTGGCTTCCTACACACAGCACCAGCTCACTGAAGCCGTGGTGGAACTGTTGCTACCCGGGGAGACCGTTGCCAAGGCGCTGCGTCGGCTAGGGGGCCTCGGAGGACGGAAGAAGGGGAAGCTGAGGGAAGAGAGTGAAGCCACAGAGGAGAACAAAAGGGATACAGAGAAGCTCGACAGGCTCACGGCGCTGGCTGACAGATTGGTTGGGTCTGGGATGTTTGAGATCTATCAGCAAACCTATGAAAAACTGGCCTATTTGATGAAGAGCATGAGCAGCAAGAAACCAGCTGTGGGGAGTAAAGCAGAAGCCGCTGAAGACGGGGATGAACTTGACATGTTCGCAGATAAATTTGACGAGACACATCCAAGCCGATCAGAAGAGGAAGAAGACAAAAGAGGTTTCTTAGTGTTCCTTGTGAACCATTTCCTTTAATAGCACTGAGTAAACATGATATCTTGTCTAATCCTGTTTGGTCCTCTTCTCAGTGAGCGATGAAGTCCTGTGGGAGTACAAGTGGGAAAATAAAGAGGATTCAGAGGTTTTTGGCCCCTTCACCAGTATGCAGATGCAGGTATTCTGTTCTTGAGTTTGTATGTGACTCAGTGTACAAGTTATTTTAGTTTTCATGGATGTACTGTATATGGCACAGATGAATTAGTTTAATAACATGTATCTATACTGACACATTAATAAACAACTTTCTTTAACTTACCCAGTTATTTAGTTTTCACTCCTGCAAACGTACCTTCCAAGTTCTTCCCATAATGTTTACTAGATGACCGGGCTGCAGGTTTAATCTTCGTCTCGTCTGTTTTCTAGGGTTGGGTGGATGAAGGCTATTTCAGCACTGGTGTTTACTGCAAGAGGATCGACCAGAAGGGAGCTCAGTTCTACAACTCCAGGAGGCTCGACTTTGAGCTGTACACATGATCTCTGTCCAGCATTAAACCAATCATCACCATTAGGAAACCTTTTGTTTGGTGGCTCCAAATCCATCTGTCTAACAGGGGCTGTGTTTTCTGTACATTGTTTTTAAATAAATGCTTCATGTTTGTGGTGTTGCTCAGCCATTCTTCTGTCTTTCTTATTGTATTTCTTAAAATCATCATGCTGAGGATAGAATCAGGAGATGTATTCACAGTTAGATACACTTGGTAGATATTATATCTACTTACAGAGTCACTAATACGTCTTTAGTGTTCCCAAGACTTGTAAAATATGGGGATGATTAAAATTATTTAGAATATGCAAAAGATTAAACTGGACAGGTTTATAGACGATGTACAATTAGGGCCGTGCAAAACCATTAATCCTGCACTGAAGTTGAGCAAAAATGTCCAAGATTTCATCATTCCAGGTCAAAATGTCTTACGCTGTCGTATTTTATTTTTTGCTTCATAGACTCAAATACTCCCATGGTTGTCTCTGGGTTTCTGTCTCAATGCTGTGTTGCCTTGTAGTTGGTCTGTCTTTATATTTCTTTTTGTAATCTGCATCTTTTATACATTCTGTGTTTGTTCTGTGTCTCCTTTCAATCTTTTTGTGTGTTTGTAAATGTTTGGTATCTCTTCATCGTCCTGTCATCTTAATTTATGTCCTCTGTAGTAATTTTGCATGACTTTGTAGGTATTTGTGTCTCTTACGATTTAGACCACAATTAGAGGATGCTTACTTCAAACAGAATAATTTACTGACTCCAGACAAAGACAGGTTCTGGGCTCGTTCAGTCATCCATCCAGTTATTATTCATTTATTTTGATCTTAGCCGATACTTGTGGCTGATGTTGGCAGATTAACTATAATTTCATGGTGTCCACTCAATAAAATGTGGGTCTTTTAAAGATAATAGGTCACTCGAGGACATAAAAGAAAACTGGATTTTTTTGTTGCTGTCTGTTATCGCTCTCCTATTGGCTACCCTCGTCAAAGTCTTCTCCAATTGGTCAGATGTCAGCGAGCCTTTCCGGGCGGAAAGGAACTCGCGCTGTGATTGGACGACCCGCCTGTCCGCTTAGTCCCATTCGTAAAACGGACGCCGTTGCGAGTCGCTGTAGGGCGCCGTCCGGCATGTTTACGCTGAGGTCGGAATACGAGACTGTGGCTCAGCGAAACGCGTCTGGTGAGTCTATTTACTGGGATTCAGCCGCAATCACCGTCTGCAAACAAACTGCGCAACGCGAGTGTGTCTAGTTATTCCGTAGAAAGCTCTCGAACGTGAGGAGAGATGACAGCTCCCGGCTACGGCTATTCCCCGGGCAGACACCGTGTATTACACACTGGATGTCGGCGTTAACCGAGCCACGCAGTGTTCCCGGGAGTTTCAATAAAGCTCCACTTAAATGTCGCTAAATTGTTATAGTTGACGTTTTATAATAACATACCTAACAACGTAACGCTTAGGCTAATGCTAATATACGTTAGCTCGCATATGACATTAAAAGTTTGAATATGAGACAATTCCAGCAGTTAGACCTCGCTCACTTTGCCATTCCAGTCAATTTGATTGAAAACATACAATGAATTTAACTGCTTTTTAATCAGCTATATACATATACATATATATAAATATAAAACGGGGGTCTTCAGTTTAGTCAGCAATGTTTTTAGCAGATCTAACATTAGACGGAGCCGAGTTAGTTTCTCACCTTTGTTGCATTACAGGGCAGATTTTCTAGATCAATCGATTAATGGTTTGGGCTGTTAAATATTAGATAATAGTGAAAATGTCCGTCCCTGTTTCTTGGAGTATGACGTTATATCTCCAAATGTCTTGTTTTGTTGGTCCAAAGCTCAAATATATTCCATTTAATATGAAAAACCAGGGAATAGCAGGACATTTGTCAAGTTAATAAGCCAACATTTCCGAGTATCAGCTTCTCAACTGGGAGAATTTGCTGTTTCCATTTCTTTGTTTCCATAGCAGTAAACTGGATATCTGTGGGTGTGGACTGTTACTTGGATATATTATATTAAGAGATGTTGTTGCTGTCCTTCCTTTCAGAATAAACCACCGTCCCAGAGATCAGAAACGTAAGTGCAGCTGAATTTGTAAGACCTGTACTTGATGCTACCCTGATGCTACCCTGATGCTACCCTGATGCTACCCTGATGCTACCCTGATGATACCCTGATGATACCCTGATGCTACCCTGATGATACCCTGATGCTACCCTGATGATACCCTGATGATACCCTGATGATACCCTGATGATACCCTGATGATACCCTGATGATACCCTGATGATACCCTGATGATACCCTGATGATACCCTGCATGTTTGTTGTTGTTATTTACAGAGAAGGACAGACAAGCAGAGAGAGAGAGCTAGGGGATGTTGACTTATCCCTCTGACTCGCTCCCTCAGATAGTTTGTCCAATGGATGAACATGCTATTACCCCAAACCGTTTCTGTAGTGCACCTCCCCACAGTGAACCTCCAACACCTCTCCTCCCCCTTTCCTCCACCACTCCCAGGTATAGTTGTCATGGCACCTTTTGCTTTCTTTTGCTGTAAATGTGTTTTCCCCTCCTTGCTTTTGTAGTGTATGATCTGAACGATTTAGGACCTGCAGATACAAAGAGGACATGCATATTCTGCCAATATCTGATAAATCATTATTACTGGGATTTGGAAAATACATTATCTCCATCCATTGGAATTTATCTGGTGTACAGATGTCTGCAACCCGGTTACAAAACACTCTGTTTTCTCTCCACACAAATGTCCTCATTCACCAGCGGAGATGAGCTGCACAAACCATCTCACAGGAAATGTAGGAAGCCTGATTTATTCTGAAAGAAATGGTCAACCAGCAGGTGGATGTTTGAAAGCTTGGATGTAGATGTTAACCACCCCACGTCAGCTGAAGAAAACACAGTGGAAATGTTCCCTTCCCTCTAAATTATGTTAGAAATGCTGAGAAAACGTGATAGTAATCATCAGTTCAAGGTGGCGAGTAATACGAGTATTCATATGATATGTTGCACATGTGGGTCATACGTTCACTAATTAGAGTAATGGTATTACTCTAAGCTATTTTCTTGCTGATATTCCTACAGATCAGGGATGTCCCGATCCAAAGGCATCGGCTTAAATAAAGCTGATTAAAATCTGGCCCGTCCTTTACTGAACTGTGTATTGTCCACCTCAGCCTGATAATGACAGCCAAGCTCTGCAGTACGTTGCATATCGAGGTGAAAAGTAGAGCGTGTGAATATGAAAAATGATTTGGCTAAACTCTCTTCTGACATCCGTGTTGAGCAGCGACAGTTACTAACCTGTTATGTCTTCTCTCGGATTAGTAAAGACCCGTGCACAAAACATCCAGCCAGCAGCTTCTCGTTTGTAGCCAGCCCTGACCGCCGCGTCCGTTCCAAACGACGAATGAGTGGCGGCAGGTCGTATCAGCTGTCACTGCTTAACGATCATTCCGTTTGTAACTTGATGGCAGACTAAAATAAGTCTTGGCTGTTGGCCGGTTTGCTCGCAGCAGTCGCTGTCTGTACGCTGCCAAAGGTTGTTCATCAGAGGTAAAAGAAGCTTCGCTCTCTAACTGAGCAACCACGACTTGTTTTTGTAGTTCCAAGAAGTCCGACAGACTGACGCGTCCGCTCTCTAGCTGGCTGATTGCTTCACTTTCATTTCAGGAGTCGTGATCTTCCAGCTTCCTATCATATCAGTATTTTTAACTCCTACATGATGCTTCATGCATCTTTAAACATGCAATACTGTTTTTTTCTCACTCTATTTGGACAGTGTTGCTGCATATTGATTTGATTTTCCTGATTCACAGCTGTGCACAAAATGGAACATCTGAACACAGAAGGAGTGGCCGCCTTCAAGAGATCAGAACGCCTGAGAAGCAGAGCGGAGAGAGCGGAGAGAGCGGAGCGGCTCCGAAAGCATCCGGACTCACTCCGACTCCCACGGAGAGACCAGGGGAGAACCCGGTAGGAGTGGAACTTCACATATCTTCTTCAGATGCTCCTCAAATAAGTCAAAGCTCACACATCTCTCTAATGTCTAGGTGTCCAAGCAGCCAAGAGTTGAAGTCACGCAGGTACATGAGGAACAAAAGCAGGTCAGTCTTTTCCTTGTTCTAGATGTTCTCACTCTCGAGTCTCGACCCTCTGTTGGTCTCTTGGTGTCTGTCTGGACGTCTAGGTGGCATTTTTTCATGTAATACAGCTTGTGTGTGTGTACGGTGTGTGTGTACGGTGTGTGTGTACGGTGTGTGTTGTGTGTGTGTGTGTGTGTGTTGTGTGTGTGTGTGTGTGTGTTGTGTGTGTACGGTTGTGTGTGTACGGTGTGTGTTGTGTGTGTGTGTGTGTGTGTGTGTGCGTTGTGTGTGTACGGTGTGTGTTGTGTGTGTGTGTGTGTACGGTGTGTGTGTACGGTGTGTGTTGTGTGTGTGTGTGTGCGTTAATGTGTGTGTGATGTGTGTAATCCTCCTTCACGGTCTGCTGCATCGGACACACAGAAGCAATCGCGTGTCTTAATGTGACCCAGAAACTAGACTACAGTGTGTACGGTGAATCGATCTGCGGTGTGTGAACATGTACAGTGAACGGTGTGGGTCTAATTGGAAAATATTTAATCACTCCTTTTCGGTTCTGCTAAATCGGACACACATGAAGCCAACGTAATACTTAATGTTCCCAGACAGCTAGACGTTTAACAGTTTACAATCGATCTGCATTGTTTAGCTGCTTGTATGAGAACGATGAAACTGATTCATTTTCTTTTTTTTGTGAACTGTTTATGTATTTATTTTTGCAGGATGGATTTGAAATCACGTTTTTGCAACAGACGGCAGCAGTTTAACATTTACGTAAGTGTTATACTAATTCATCCATGCATTGTATGAGATCATCGATTTGAAACTGAATTCAAAATTAAAATGGTCTTTGTTTTCTCAAAAACAGTTTATGTATTTATTTATTGCAGGATAAAATAAAAATCAGTTTTGCAACAGAGCACAGAAATACGTAAGTGTTATACAAATTCATCCATGCATGATAATCATTCATTTGAAATGAATCAAAATTAAAATGGTGTTTGTTTTCTCAAAAACAGCTTGTTTTATTATGAAATAAAATAAAAATGTGTCATAACATTGCATATGAAGCTGTAGCTAAAGACCAGTCATCAGTGGTCAGTAGTCATGGGCACATTTTATCTGATATATTGAAGTTTTCTGCCTTGTGGTTTCCTTTTCCTTTCAGGCAGAAGGACCAGGAAAGTCCACCAAATGTCTCCGCGGAGGAAAATGTAGTTGAGCAGTTTGCCGTCGACGCCACTAAATCTGACATGGATACGTGCAGCCGATTGGCTCTTGGACACTCTTTTGATCATGTGTCTCCCCCGAAGGGATGGGTAATCGGCCCCTTGTTCCAGTCATTCAAGTCGAAGATGGCCAGTTTCACAGAGATAGTCATGAGTCCTGCTAAACTCTTCAGAGCAAACAGTCCCCCGCCTTGCTCCGACCATCCAGACAAAGAGTCTGAGCTGGAGGCCGATGGAGCGCCTGATGTTGAACACAGCGAGGTGCTTCATGCACAAGAACAACGTGAGAACGGGAATCAGCAGAGGCTCCGTGAAGAAGAAGACGCACAAAACGAAATAACTGTTGCTTTCAAATATTCAAAGAAATTATCGTTTGATGAGGAGTTGCCAACACACGGCTCTGACCAGGCAGACCAATGTGCAATAACCTCCCCTGATTCTGTGCCTTTGCAACGCCGTCCTTCAGCCCACATCGATCCTGAGGAAGGTTCAGAACCAGGTGGGTCCGTTGGAAGGTCCTCCACGCTGTTGCAGCCCTCTGTTGATGCAAGTGCCTCACATGAATCTATGTTAAAGACGTCCAGTGCTGTTGAGGAGCAGAAAAGCAAGCTGACTCTCCGGCAGAGACCGCTGCCGAGGAAATGTACAGTAAATAGATCTGGAGTGAAGAAAGTTAGCTCTAAGACTTCAGCATCTAAAGTGACAAAGCAAGACGGAAGGGATTCAGTCAAACCAAACAAAGCTGACTCCGTCTGTCATCCTGATCCTGACTGTCCTCAGCCTGACGGCGATGATGGCGATGGCAGGAAAATAGAAAGTTTGCTTCCCCCAAGCCACCTGAATAACCTAGATGACAGTAATGGAAGGACTCCTATGCCCTCTTTGGATACTCAGCTGCTGGATTGTCAACTTCACCCTGAAACGTATTCAGCTGCAGGACTTGGGAGAGCAAAAAGGGGGGTGGAAGTGGACTATCATCCCCAAGACGTGGTGAAGAGGAAGAGATTGGCAGCAGATGGATGTACAAAGGAGACACAAAGACAAAAGGTATTAAATGTGGCTTCAGACGTTGGCATGTTGAGACCATCAACAAGAGACGTTGTGTTGACCAACCCTGTTGTAGAAAAGCCTGCTCGAAAAAGGCCGGCTGTTACAACAAGAGCTAATAAGAATGGAAAAGAAATGTTAGCTACGATAAATGAGATGGTGTTCAGCCCACACTCGGAAAGTCCCTCTGATGCCATGTCGGTTTCCTCCCTGGATCAGTGCAGCGGCGTGTCGGAGAGTGATGTGAAGGGCAGCAGCTGCCAGGTGAAGCCCAGTGGTCCAGGCAGAAGGCTGAAGACCAGAACAGGTCTGATGAAACCTGATGTCAATATTGAGAACGGAATGGAAGTGGAAACCAGGATGGAAATTGCCTCTACAAAAGCAGCCCAGCTGGAGCCGCTGTCGGACGCCCTCATCCGCCCGGCTATCAAGCCGCTCAGGCAGAACACGAGCAAGCCCAGGGATACAAACAAGAAGCCGCCGAAACGGAAGTCACCCGTCCAGTCGGGTTCAACAGCAGAGTGGGACGGCGCCTTGTTCTCTACCTCCTCAGCACTATCAATGGAGCCTTTAGAGCTCACACCCACGGGTTGTAATACCTCCCACAAAGAGGAGATGACGGGACTGGACCAGCCGTCCAAGAGACCCAAAAGGAGTGTTAGAGTTGCTGTTAAATCATCTGCTTCAGGCGGGAGTCAAGACCAACAGCAATGTATCCAAAACCTTGATTTGAAAGCCAAAGAAAACCAGCCTAATGAAGGTCTAATCTCAGTGGACCCTGTATATTTTGAAATGACACCTTTTGAAATGAATGAACAACCTGTTCCCTCATCCTCCCACCCTAATGGAGACGGTCTTGAAGTTAAACAGAGAGAAAGTAGTCCTGCTTCTGTGTCCGATGAGGTGTTTCCCACTGATGCTGAAGCCAGGGTGAGCGTCTCTGGGCTCAGGTCGAGTGCTGGAAGGGTTAACACCAAGCCGAGGAGAGCAGATAGCCAAAGGAGAAAGTGCAGGCGTTTCCACAGCAGGACACGTAAAGGTGAAGAGGTGACGACCTCCGTTGGCGATGCAGACCTGGCTCCTGCAGGTTCACCCTGGTCGGAGAACGACCTGTCAGGGCGCCTGCTGCGTAGCTACTCTTGCCCAGAGATCCCCTGCCTTCGTCCCCATGACGTCCCCTGGACACATTCACCCCATCACAGCAGGGTCCACGCCCTGCACCAGCACCAGGCTTCCCACACTCCCTCTCTCCATCAAGCCCACAAGGCCCTGCGGCGGGCCCGTCGACACACCGTCAGCAGTGTGGAGGTGGAGAGGGAGATCGCCCCTCTCTGCCTCCGTAAGGAAGTGTACCCGTCCAGAAGATCTCTGCCGTGTGACCCAGCCAGCCAACACCTGTCTGCCGGTCTAGCACTTTCTCCCAGCGCTTCCCTCTCCGCGCTCGCTTCCTGTTTCCTCTCAAGCCCGCTGGCGTTCCTTTCTAAGAAAGTGGAGAGCAGAGGAGCTGCTGCCAGCCCCGGCACTTCCAGTCACCTTCCCTCTCCCGCCTCCTCCTCCTCTCCGATGTACCCGTTGATCTTCCTTCAAAGGATCGACTCCTCTAGTGCCGCGACGCTGGAATACAGTAACAGGTAACGCACTTCTCTAGTGAGCTTTTTGATGACGCCAAGATGCTGTGCTGTAACCGACTGCTTCTTTGCAGTGGGAACCCGTTGGAGTGTGAGATGGAGAGAAGACGACGTGAAGAGGAGGACGATGGCGAGGACACAAGCTCGTCCAGTCATGAGTTTGACGACATGGCTTTGAGGGAAGAAAAGGCTTTGTCTGATTCAGAAATCAAGGTATACAGTTTATTTCACATGAATGTAACTCAGAGCTGACGTGTTGTGTTATGGAGGGTCGTTTAACTACTATATTACTACACTTTGGTAACGCTCTTGTTCATCGTCACAGGTGGTGCAAAAGCACGAGGAACGAGGGAAGGTTTCATCTATTAGAATACGGAAGACTTTACCCAAACCCCAGAACAACCTGACACCCATGGGCCTGCCCAAAGCCGTCAGGTGAATACCCAACATCCACTCTGGTGATCAGTATGTGTGATGAATGAACGGGACTTCTAAGTGCATCTCGCTGCCCATCAGCCGATGGAGAGGGCTCAGGCATCTTCATCAGCCGATGGAGAGGGCTCAGGCATCTTCATCAGCCGATGGAGAGGGCTCAGGCATCTTCATCAGCCGATGGAGAGGGCTCAGGCATCTTCATCAGCCGATGGAGAGGGCTCAGGCATCTTCATCAGCCGATGGAGAGGGCTCAGGCATCTTCATCAGCCGATGGAGAGGGCTCAGGCATCTTCATCAGCCGATGGAGAGGGCTCAGGCATCTTCATCAGCCGATGGAGAGGGCTCAGGCATCTTCATCAGCCGATGGAGAGGGCTCAGGCATCTTCATCAGCCGATGGAGAGGGCTCAGGCATCTTCATCAGCCGATGGAGAGGGCTCAGGCATCAGTGGGTCATTGGTGTGTTGAATGAATCACAAAACTTTGTCTAGATCGTGTCATGGTTTTGAATCAGCCAATCCAGATGTTTGTTTTATGTTATAGCAGCTCGTACACCAGGACTTTCTCACCATGTCTCAAAAAATACTTTAAAATCAGTGTAAAATGCCAAATAATACTCTTTCCCCGCCGTTGAAGGTTATATTAAGTCTGTGTCTAATCAACAGTGATGAATATTCAGACTGATTGCAGTGTTTTTCCTTCATGTTACCCCACAGGCTGAAAAAGAAGGAGTTTAGTCTGGAAGAAATTTACACCAATAAGAATTTCAGTAAACCCCCTGAAAGGTAAGATTACAACATTATAAATATATATAAATATATAAATATTTGTACGCAGCCTCGCTGTAAACATGTCGTGGAGAAGACTGAGAGGAACTGTAGCGGTCTCCTGTGATGCTTTGATGCCCGTTACGCACCACAAAACACACATAATGCATATAATTATAGTTAATGTAATAATAATTTACTATACTTAAAGGGATAGTACGGAAACACTTTAGAGTGGGTTTCTAGGAGTTACACAGTAAAAAAAGCTGCAGCTTCAACATCTTCATATTGTTGCTGCTCGAGAGTTGACCAGAGGGTGGCGCTCATGCATCCTGATACATAATAACCTGCTTTACAACTTTCTCTGGGGTTTCAGCCGGCTGGAGACCATATTTGAAGTCCCGCTCAATCGCCGGAACGGCTCAGAGTCCTGGTTCGGCCTGAGGCGCCTCAAACGATTCCTGGAGTTCCTGGATGCCGGGGAGGTCCGAAAACCAAAGAAGCCACTGGTCGGCGTGGGGAAGGCGGGCGTTTCCTCCTCCAGGACCAGGCGGGGGGGCTTCCTCCGAGACGAGCCGGCCCTCAGCGTGCAGGATGTGGACTCGCTGCTCTGCTCCAAGCTGGACCAGCTCAGTTTGTGGTTGACGATCGACCAGGAGGACAGGTGACAGACGCCTCTTCAGTTCAATGAAAGGATATATCCTGCCACAGGTGATTCTGTCGATACAAGTATTTCTGAAGTGTTTCCAACATGAAGATTCACGCGTGAGTCTTCCAGCTCTTTTTTGTGCGTGTCAGCACAATCTGTGTTGGGTTGTCGTGGTGACTTATTGTTGAAGAACTGTGTTTTATAGCATTTATGGGCTGTGAATTGAAGAAGTGTTCGTCACAGCATCACAAGCCTCACGTCTAACATGGTGGTTAAATCCGTTACACAGTAATCTCACCAGATCCTGCCGTCCAGGTCTCCCCTGGAAACGTTCTCATCTTGAAGTAGAAGTGTCTCAAACAGGAGTTCTCCATCACTTTCATTACTATCTTCACATTTTCAGTGTATCTTCAGCTTTGTCTCGGACTGATCCAGAGAGTTAGACCTGCACCTCCTCCCTGAGTGACTGATGATACCGTCTCCTCTCTAAAGACTTCTTCTGTCGTGTTTGAAAGAGAGCCTAACATTAGCCCTGACCTCGCAGCATTATCGTATATGAACCCATTAAGGCAGCTATTTTATGAAATGCTGAATTATCATTTTCAAACATGCCAGTTAGAGATTCATATTAATATCGTTTATCCACCTCCGTTTTCAGTTTGTAAATCTCATGGCTGAAGGTTTTTTGTTATATGAAGTATAACTTGAAAACAATATGGTGTCCAGACTCCGCCGTGGTTCTCTGGATTCTTTTATGGTGTCTATATTTGTATTGCAAATGTTATTTCTCTCTCTCTCTCTCTCTCTCTCTTTTTGGCCAAATTTGATGAAGTTGCCTTAACTGTAAGATGTTTAAATACGTGTTTTTTTGTGTTTTTCGTTGTATTTGTAATCAGTTTTTGTGAGCGCGTTAAGATCCTTCAAGCAACTCCGAGCACAAAGGGTTTTGTCTTTTTATTATGAAAAAATTCAGTTTATATGTTTGTATAAAAGTACAACGTATTGATACATTTGACGTTAATAAAGTAAATATGGTAACAATGCAATAGTGCCACGTAACGATGGCCACGTTTTCCTGGCAGTCGAGACCCGATCCTTGATGAACAAGTCGTTACTTTTTCGATCCACAGAGTAATTTATTAACTTCTGTAGTATCTGAAGTTTGTCCAGTATCTGAGAATATCGTCAGAATATCCAGGATCGGGTCGTTACTGGGGAATGACCATTTGTAATCTTTAATATATATATAATGCATATATGTTATGTAGCGTCATGTCTCAAACTATAGTCGATGCTGGATTTTTATATGGTCATTTAGATATTGAATTGTTCATATATTGTTAAATAAATATGACAGCATATAAAAACATGTTTTCTGGAGTGATGTGTTCTTGTGTAATAACAGAACCGCTTAAGAGGAAGTCTGAAGGCGTAAACAGCAGTCATTCATGAGCACCAGAAGCTCTCGTGTTTCCTTCACGTGTTCCAGCGTCCAGGCGTCGGGTTTGTCCCGTCCGTGTCCAGAAACATCCACAAACACCCCTCTGGTTGCAGCGCTGCATCGCGTGGTCAGTCTTGAAACGTGAGCAGATATGAGATCAGAGCCATCAGGATGGGCGTCAGAGCCAGAATGGAGACCCAGACCACGATGGAGATGATGCCCAACCTTCTGGCCCGATTTGAAAACATCACAGCTGTGTGTGGATCCGTCGTCGTCTCGGCCTGTTGATGTAAGAACAAGACGTTTTAATGAGGGTCCAATCAGAATGCTTCCTGCGTTGCTCGTCATTACAGTGTTCGCTTTTAAGAGCTTCATATTTGCCAAAATGTCACAGACAGAGAGATGCTTCTCCCGTTGGACCGGAGAGGTCAGGCTTCACACTCTTAAGGATTTAGAAGGAGTAGTGCTGCTCTTAGTGACCTCTGAACCCTGATGGAAATCCATCTGCTTTAACCACGTTTGATAGCCGGAGTTACTGACACCCAGAAGTAGGGTCACATTTTCTCTGGTGGCTTCTGAAACATGTCATCATTTGAAAATCATGTTATTAGAGAGGGCCCGGCGTCTGCTGGAGCCCAGATCTGTTGAGAGACCTGCAGTGAAGTCCTCACATGTCCCTGCAGGTCCCTGCTGACCTGCGTGGTTCGGGTTCAGACCAGCACAGACCGTGTGGTGAACAGGGCACCTGTCTGTGTGCAGCTTCAGGCTCTGGAATGTTGATCTACAGGTGAAGACGCATACATTAAAGCACCTTGACTGAGTTGATCAGAGCCTTGATTCCGATGCAGGAGATCCCACAGATGATGCTGCAGACGGCCAGCTTCCTGTGATGCTTGTCGTCGCAGCAGGAGGCGCCACACGCTCCGGGGCTGATCACCACATGGTTGCCGTGTGTGTTGCCTGAACCGGCGATGGTGTTCAGTGGCAGCTCTTCCTCCACCGTCACATTGGTCTGAGGTGAAGTAGACATCTCTGGAAACATGAGAACTTATTAAAAACTATATTTTGAGTTAGAAGCTGAATTCTGTCTGAATTGCTGCTTTAGGTTTAGTTCACAGCTGATCGACGTGTTTGCTCTGGAAGATAAAGGACATGTAATGAACTGGTTCCTCCTCTGTGTGAGGGGCGAGCCCTGGAAGGTAAATGTTTAGTTAATTCAAATTTGTGTTCTTTAACGCCCTCCGCTTGTGTGTTTTATTTTAACATATTGTTCAGGCTCAATGGACCAGACTCAAATTGCATTTGGTCTTTTCTATTCTGCTAATCTTTCTGTTCACGTTCCAATTACTGAGTCCAGATAATGTCCGACTCTCCCTCCATTATCCAACCTGAATAATAACGTTGTTTCAGACCGGTATGAGACCTATTCAAAGGCTTCCACCTGATCTCCTTGTGATAAATGGCTGTTCCTTCCCTTTAATGAAAGCCTGTGGTGCACACTGCTGCTGTGGTTTGGCCTTAAAAACAGGAATGTGTCCCCGAGCTGCTCTCGTGACCCGTGTTTACTTCTAATTTAGAGTTTGGACAGTTTGATGCGTTTCCCTGAGAGGGTTGACACACTGACCCGTTGCCTACACGCAGCAGCGGGGCCAGACAGCCTCCGTTTAAGAGGATTTAAACATGAACGTCTCCTACGAGTCCAAACAGGTTCCTCTCTCCACTGGGATGGACTGGGTGTTTCCCCACCGTGAAACAGAAAGTAACACGGTGTCGAGAAACCTTGAGAAACATGTAGATCACACTTTGAAACAAATGCTGGCGAAGGTGTCGAGGCTGTGATTTATCTAATCTGAGATTTGATCTAAGGTGTGTGCCGGCCTGCTCGGCCTGTTCCTCCCTGAGAGGGAAATGCATCCGCTGGGTTAATCATAGTTTCACCGCGTAAAAAGGCTGGTGAATCATTTGTTGTGACTGTGAGGAAAACATTGAGAAAGGTAAAATCTTAATCCGGTCCTCACAGATAAAAAGAAGAACAGACAAGTTGATTAAGAGATATCAAAGTGACCCATTAACACAATTAAACCTGATCTTTAAACGGTACGAACCGGATGCAGCTCCTCAGCTGTGTTGTTCACAGTGATGTTAAAGTCCTGATGAGATGGCAGGCAGGTGAGTTGTCCAGTTTCAGGTGACCGCTTCCTTTTAAAGAGGACTTTCTGTCAGGATTTCCACACGTGTTCATCCAAACACCGTGGGACTCCCGAAACACCGAGCCGTCCCCGCTGGAAGCCGAGAGCCATATAAGTTGTTGAATGACAGGACGGTGAAACTGGTGTGAAACTTCCACGCCCCGTTCCCTGCCAAGGCTGCCTTCCTTCTTTGCTTTCTTTCCCTCCCACACACCAACACCAGCTTCTCACGTACTGTTCCTTCTCAGCGGCAGCTTGTGCTTCCTGTCTTCTTTCGTCTGTCACAGTCGGCGTTACTACCGTTCCCTCACTTCTCTCCCAAACAGCATTCCAGAGGACTTGGGAGAGGTGTGTCAGCACTGGTCTCACCCCGGAGGCAGACCTGCAGGCTCATCGTGTTCTCAGCTCCCCTGTTAACCACATCTAGAGTGTTTTATCTTCCATTCATGGCATCTTCACCCCTTTGAGACGTGCTCTCTCCTCTGGTCTGGTGTTGAACAGGATGAACTTAGAGATGAGACATATTCACTCCCCGTTCTGCACGGCTGATTCATGTCTACCTGACTGCATTCTTTCAGAGATGGCGCCGCCCCCGTCTACCTGTCATCTGCAGACAGCTGGATGTTTCCTCACAGTGGAGAAGAGCGTGGGAGGGATCGTTTTCATCCAATCATTGTGCCTCAACAGAGTAATCATCACGTCAACGTGGATTCCTCTCTGTTTCAAGAAACTCTGCTCAGGGGAATTTTTACCAGCATCCAGTCAAACCTCAGAATGACTCGGCTTCATAGGAATAATAAAGTTTGGTCACTCTCGGGGCGATGAGAGAGCCGAGGACAGGATGTTCACCAACATCTCCAAGGCAGCTCTTTAACAGTCATCTCCAGTCTTCAGGAGGAACAGGAGCGGAACAGATTTAGGATCAGCTTCTTTTAAAACCTCCCACCACTTCGGTCAAGACTGAAATATCTCAGCAAATATTGAATGCTTTGACCTTTTGTACAAACAGTCATGTATCCAAAATAAACAAATATAATTTTGAAAAAGTTGAATTGGAATAAAGAAGGTTAAATCATTTCAAATTCATCGGACTGTCTGCCTTTTCTCAGTCAAGAAGGCACCAACTTCTAAATGTGTTTTAAATTTCAAATACATATATGACCCACTTTTAATACAGATTCATGTTTCCACGGTGAAGTCAGACGTTTGAGAGTCTGTATATTCTTTAAATTAAAATAAAACTCCAGTGAACTCGGGGTCACTATTCTTATTTTGCATTTATTAATATGATTAATTTACTTATTTCATAGAAGGTATAATGTATGTGTTTATTGTTGCATTTAGATTCAATAATGTAGATTTATAATGAAATGGCTTTTATTTGTTGATTTCCTGTGGCTTGTCGGAGCCCCGCCCTTAAACCCATCATGGACCAATCATGACGCAGCAAGGTGTGGGGGCGGAAGTAAACACGGAAGTTCTTCGGGGGTGAACAGACACGGAGGTTTCGTCCCACTTTGACGCGGCACTGAGCCAGCATGGGCTTTAACGGAACACTCCCCGGGCTGTGATACCGTTAGCGGGGTCCAGGTGTGAATGGAGGCCGCGGGGGAAGCGGCTCCGGCCGCGGCTCTGGCCACGGAGCGGTACGGCCGAGCGGAGCCGTGGGAGTACGTGGCGAAGGGCGCGGTGCTGGAGCGGAGAAGAGACGGGAGAGGAGGGGAAGCCAGAGGAAACTCTGTCGTTGGCGTGTTTAAAGTAAGACATGTCCGCTCTGAAGGCTTTAATGGTTCTAGAAACGTCCTCTAAACGGGACCAGCTTCCTGTTTCAGAGTGTTCACAGTGATGAAGATCCTCATCATCACAACACGCTCCTCTTCATCCCAGAGAGAATAGATCTGACCTCTACTGGTTATCATTGAACAGACAAACCCAACGTTTAGAGCCCAAACTGCACCTCTCCTATAACACTGAATACTAATAACTAATAATATTAATTAAAAAAAGGGTCTTAAATCATTCATTTGGAGCCCAAACTATTTCAGATGTCAATAATCCATGTTGTATTGTGTTTTTATTCCAGAGTGTGTTTCTGCCTCAAGGCTTCCCTGAGAGCGTCAGCAGTGATTACCTGAACTACCAGTTCTGGGATACGGTGCAGGTACAGTAGATGAAGCACCAACACCACGTCTGATTGATCCTCCTCCTCCTCCTCATCATCATGGTCTCCCACAGGCGTTCGCCAGCTCGCTGTCGGGGACGCTGGCCACTCAGGCGTCTCTCAGAGGGGTCGGCGTTGGAAACCAGGAGGCAACGGTCGCTGCAGCCACCGTCACCTGGCTCCTCAGAGGTGATGCTTCCTTAAAAGCACCTTAAATTAAACATGTTCGGGTTTACAAACTCCTGGTTTCCCTTTGCAGATGGAACTGGCATGCTGGGAAGAATCCTCTTTGCTTGGCAGAAAGGGTACACTCACGTTTTGGCCTTTTTTGAAAAAGGTTTTTGGAGATCTAATCCAGTAGAAGCATGCTCTCCGTTATGTTTTTTTATTTGTGCTGATCAGCTTCCTTGTCTTCTTCCAGGAGCAAACTGGACTCTGAGGCCAAAACATGGAGGTAACCTCATTATAAAGGATGTCCGTCCACTCTTCATCATCAACACATTCAAACATTTTAAATTCCTTTCCAGACTCTTTGCTGATGTTCTCAACGACATCGCCATGTTCATGGAGATATTGGCTCCGCACTTTCCTGCTTGCTTCACCCTGATTGTGTGTACTGCAGGAATATTCAAGGTAATCATGACTTAGACAGGCTTTTATCCAAATAACTAAGGAAGTGACCCTTGACCTTAGACTGTTTGTGTCCTCCAGTCGCTCGTTGGAGTGGCAGGCGGTGCGACCAGAGCTGCTCTGACCGTTCATCAGGCTCGCAGAGACAACATGGCCGACATCTCCGCCAAAGATGGCAGTCAGGTACTTTTTCACCCATCAGTCATTCATCCCTCCCTCCCTCCCTCCCTCCCTCCCTCCATCATGCTCTCATCTCTTTTATCCCCCAGGAGACGTTGGTGAATCTGGCTGGCCTGCTGGTCAGTTTGATGCTCATTCCGCTTGTCACCGATAATCCAACGTGAGTGACCAGAAAACACCAGAAGCACCTGATTCTTTGAAGGGTTTGTCACATCTTCATCACTCTCCTTCTGCCCCTCAGACTGACTCTCGGCCTCTTCTTCCTCTTCACCCTCCTCCACCTGTTTGCCAACTACAAGGCTGTGCGCTCGGTTGTCATGGAAACCTTGAACGAGGCGCGGCTGTCCATCGTGCTGCAGCAGTACCTGAGAGATGGACGCATCCTGAGTCCGCTGGAGGCCAATCGGAGGGAGCCGGTTTTCTTTGGTGAGTTTTTCACGACTATTTGATGTATCTAACTGGTGCAGCATTGATCCACACTGTATTTAATATATATTAATATATTATGATGGCTTCATCGCTCTCTTCATTTAATAAACCCTGCAATTTAGTTTACCTTTTAAAGCCTTTTTATATAAATAAAGTGTATTATTGTTGTTGTTGTTTCCCCCCAGAGTTTAGGAAAACTGTGCCAATCAAACTCGGAGTGAGGCTGCAGGAGGTCGCACAGAGGTCATTCACATTTGTATGATAAAAAATTGCACGTAATAAAACACAGTTTAGTATAACGTTGCTTATTATTTTGTAGCCCAGAGGAACTGAACTTGGCTTTGAAGGAGAACAACATGCCGTACCTACTGGGAGAACGGAATGGTGTGTATTCTCTCATCCTCGGTGTTAAAGGACAACTTCTCCGGTGGAATGTGATTTGAAAGTGGATCATATATGTAGTCGAAATGTAAACTAGATTTAGAATTTGGTGCCTTCTTGACCGAGTCAGCGCATGTGGATGGAAGACAACAACTCCCACAATGATCTCTGTCTCTGGGGAAATATGAAGTGATGCACGGATGTTCAAACATACTACCGGGTTTCATACATACTTGAAATGTGTTTTGGCTGTGTTCCCCTCAGGCTGCGTATGTGTTTGTTTGGGACCAGAAGCATCAGTGCATGATGAAATCAGAGCGGTGTGCCAAGCCGTGTGGCTCAGCAGCATGTTGAGCTCTCCGACTTCCAGAGAGCCTCCGACACAAAGTAAAGCCTCTACCTCCATTCATTTACTTTACATTAATAACAGAGCCTTTTCACCTTCAACCGCGTTTTCTGTTAACAAAGGCAACTGGGAACTGGTGCACAGGAGTCACAAGTTGATGGACACGATTTTCAATCCGTTTCTCAAAGGTGAGCACAAACAAAGCTGCTTTAACTTACAAGCCACCAACTTTATTGAGCGTGTGATTGATTGTTGATTTTTGCTTGATAAATTCCAGCCGTGGAAGCTGCAGGATGGGATGTAAAACGAACTTTACTGGACTGGGATGAGTGGAGGGTCGAGTGGAAAACAAAGACCAACTGAGCTGCAGCCATATTACTCTAGTCACAATGTTAAACGTTGACCCAACATTTTTTTATATATATCTTTTGTTTGATTCCTGCTGTTTTCAGCTAAATCTCATTGTGTATGATACAAGTACAGAAGAAACATGTATTTTTGTATGGGACTATTTCAACTATTTTTACAGCAATATTCCAATTCCATCATGGAGGGTCAGTGAGCAAATGATTGCTTCATATGTTTCCTTTTTTGTTTTTAACTGAAACATACACTGACTGATTTAACCTGTGTGCTAATGTGTCATACAAATAAAACATCACTGGGTGCAATTCCATCTTTTATCCATAGAGTGGCGCTGCGGGTCGTTCATGTGCAGCTGAATGCACCACGAAGAAGAAACAACATCCGTTTGTGAAACAGTAAATTCAAGCGGAAAGAATTTACGGCTTGAGTATATTTTTTGAGCAAATGCTGTTGAATTTTCAACAACATTGATACAAGACAAGTGTGTATATATACACACTTCCGAATAGTATTTAATTATTATCGAGTTTATTTTACGGGTTAGCCACTCCAGTCTCTAAACGTGTCTTTATTTTGAAAATCCTGACCGGATGTTGTATTATTGCTAACTTGACCTGTCGCTCAAAACAACTCTATGCTAGCAATAAAAACGGTTCGTTTCCAAATTAAACGAAAGCGTGAACTCAATGGGAAGATATAAATGTGCCTACAACTGCGAAGGCTCCAGTGAGTCAGATGTGAAGTATTTTAAGTAAGTATAAAACACATTATCACACATTATCTGGCAGATTTGTAGTAGTCAAGCTAGCTAACGTAAGGCTAACATAAACATCAGCATAATTCCCATTATTTAGCCGCTGTTAGTGTTTTATTTCCCTGTCCACATTTTACAGCTCGTTTTAATATGTTGTTTTAATATGAATTTAAGAAGAGGACGAGATTTAATTGATTCAGGCAACTTATTTTCAGGCAGAACTGCCAAACTTTGCCCACTTCCAGCTCCTCGGGTTGCTACTTTCTCTGTTTATCAGACATTTCTCTGTTTATCGGAGTTTTTCTCTGTTTGAAGGGGTTGATACTGGAGCAGGCAGGCAGCTAACGTTGGGATTGAATAATGAAATGCACCTCAGCTCTGTTGTCTGGCTTCTCTGGGATGATGATGTCTAAGAATAGTGGTTTTTATAATAAAGAGACAGGATTGCTTTAATGAGACGCGTGCTTCTACCACAGGTTTCCCCTCTACAATCCCCGGAAGCTGAAGAAATGGCTGGTCAACATGAAGTGGAAGGACTGGACCCCGTCTCGCTTCTCCGTGCTGTGCATCAGTCATTTCGAGGAGCAGTACATTGACAGAACAGGCAAATGTGTGAAACTTCATGAGCACGCAGTTCCCACCTTATTTTCATCCCCTGGCGATGCAGCAAAACGAGAGGTTTGTCTGTAGATCAACCTGCTTTCATGCTTTAATAACCTGCAGCTTCATTAAAAATCCTCTTATCTGTCTCTGATAATGATATTATTACTGTCCCCTGACTGGTACAGGCTTCCAGCAACCCAAGAAGTAAGAGACTGAAGGTGAAATCATATTTACTGTTTCTCTCTCTCCTAAATCAAACATGGAATCTGTTTAAAATCCAGGATATTAACATACATTCTGTCTTCACTCTAACACCATGGAGTCAGTGTGTTCATTGCTTACAAATCACAATCCGGTGAGCTTTCTGAACGGTGTGTTGTTTCTCTGTGTCGTGAACTCAGCCGGCCGGTGTTAAAGCCTCACCGACGAGTCCAGCCCGGTCATCCCCTCCTACCACAGCAAAGAGACGAGTCCAGAACAAAGAGCCAAGCCAGACAGAAGCAGAGCCTGCTGGGTAAGCCAGTATGACCCGCAGTCTTAACCCTCCACTGTTTTCTCTCCACCGCCACACATTTCAAGTGTATTAAATTTACCATAAAGAAGACGAAACACACAAGAAGAGACGTCGTTGCCTGACTAAAGTGTTAAACCGTTTCTGTTGTCTGTTCAGAGACAAAGACCCCCAGAGGTCAAATGACAAATGGAGGATTATAGTCGATGAAGGGCTGATGAAGATAGAGTCATTTCCACATTTCTTCCATGGAGATTACTGCACACCTTTGGTAAGTGGTGTTATATGTATGTATATATATATATATGTTAGATGTTTACCTTCATTATTGTAGTTTCTGAGCGTTTATACTGATTCATGGGTTGTTTTTTACATTCACCAACAGGATATCCAGTGGGCTCCAGATGGTGATTTGAGTGTAAGCAGTTCTCATGGTTTTAAACTATGATATTTCGTCTTTAATACTCCTATACTTTTATATCATGAAGATTTTAATCCAGCGCTCGTCTGTAATGTTCACAGACAGACTGTGAAGATCCAGAGAAGGTGATAGAGGTAAGTTACAACACGCTTACCTGAATGTGTTGCACCGTTAAGTACAAACTGAAGTGGTTGCCATGGTTACTGCTGTCACACCGTGTATCTGCACGCTGTGGCGTTGTGACGGCAGGTGGAAGAGGCGTGGCAGTGGCTCGGCCTGGATGTCCGAGGGCCGCTGCCCCAAACACTGAACGGACACAAGTACATCCTGACTGTGACGGACTATTACTCCAAGTGGGTGGAAGCTGTGCCGATGCAGTCGTGCCTGCCGCCGGATGTGGCCAAGCACATTGTGGACATCATCGCACACTTTGGATACCCAATCAGAATCCTCTCCAGACTGCCTCATGACATCGTCCACAAAGTGAGTGCATGCTGGTGAAAGGGCTCATATTATTGTTGTAGAGTTTAGTAGGAAGACTGACATCTTTTATTTCCAAACAGTGTTGATGGAAATGTAGTTCCTCAGCGAGTGTTTATATGGAGCCAGAAAGCTTGAATCTGTTCTTCCCACATCCAGTTTAATGTGAGGGTGTCCTAGTTGGATGTGATGACGTAGTTTCTGCAGGATTTGTATTCTCTGGTTAGCCAGGGTGGGCGTGGTCTACCAACATGTAATCTGACAGATCCCACCTTTTATTACGGAAGTTCCTGAAGACCAAACAATCAAACACGCCTTCCTCAAACACAGTCATAGTGGTATATTGTTATATAACCCTCATAAGAGTGTAACCCTGTTGTGATGACTGTGAAGACACACAAGCTGTAAACGTGGCAATCTTGACTCTAGAAACCCCTTAGAATCGGCACAGAAAACCCCACATTCAGCTTTTCAAACCTTCTATGAGAACCTAACGGACTCTAGCCAGGAGAGGGGGTGATTATACTTTAACGGTATAGTAATGTGTCCTGGTCAGTGTCTCACATAGACGTACTGTGTGACCGTGTCCCCATGCCAGATCAACAGAGAGCTGAAAGATCAGCTGAAGGTCACCGTCGCTCTGGTGGTCTATCACCAGCAGACGGGCACCATGGATTTGATCACACAGCAACTGATTGACAGGTCTGTACTTATAATATCATCATATTGGCCGTAAAGCATCAACGTGTCTTCCAGCTCCACACTGACAGAGCATCGATGACATGTTGCTGCTCCCCAACAGGATGGTTAGTGATCTGATGGAGGAACACGCAGCTGACTGGGATGTCTACATGCCTGCCAAGGTCTTCAGTCTGTGTTTCAAAGAGCATTCCAAGACCAAGGAGCGGCCTTTTTCAATGCTGTGCTGTAAAGGACTGGAGCCCATCCGGTCCCCCAGAGGCCTGAATGTAAGCACACGTTTTCAACATGTTAATGTCTTCTGTTTCATAGAAACGGTAAAATGATGCTTGTGTTCTTGCCTCTTTGTTCCACAGTATGAGTACGCCAAGATCCTAGAGAGTGCTTTCGTGGTTCGATAGATATTTAACGTTTTTTTGGTGAGTTGAATATCATTTCTTCACCAGTACATACTTTAATGTAATATTTGGATAATATTCACATTTTCTCTGTGTGTCTTCAGGTCTCAGAGCAGGGATTTTACTAACGCATCATTTAAAGTTGCCTCACTCAGTATTATTGTTTTTCAGGTCAGTTGACGTGGGAATCAATCTGGACTCAGTTTTCTCAGCAAACCGAGGAGGAAGAGTATGTTCATGGATTGTCCTGGAAAAGTGCAGGAGTTGGTCAGTACTTCAACCTCTTGTCCACCAGCACAGTAGAAGGCCATTTCCATGCTTGTATCTTATTTTGGGATATCATTTATTTCTGAATTTACATTATGAATAGTCATAACAATGCTTTAGAAAATGTAGCAGAATGACCGAGCCTGCATTTTGGTACTTTAAGATTGTATTGGAGCAAAAGTTTAGACAGAAGGGATGTTGAGTCGTAGTCTGGGAGATACGACACTGTTCTTATTTTCAAGGCCGCTGTGCCTGATTAGTTCTTGTTTTTTTATTTGTATGAAATGTAAAACATGTAAATAAACTTGGTTTAAACAAGAATTGTTGTGATTAAATAAGTGAGATGCCAAATTAGACTACACAAATGCTCTTGAGTAATCTATTTTTAACTTAAACCCATTGTAGCGTGCAGTCACCAGTATGTACAGTAGGGCACCTGCAACAGAGGAATCACACCTGTTATGTCTGAGTTGCATCTGTTTAAAAAAATACATTTAAAGTGATTATTATTCTTATTTTTTAAAGATAAAACAAAAGTATATGTTTTTACCCGATTTCAACCCTTATCATGTGAAAGGAAAGCTGACACAACGTCAGGAACCGGATAAAGGGGTTGTGGCACTGCACTCGATTAGTTTTTCTCAGCTGCTTTCAGTTCAGCTGTCTCTGCAGCGACAGCTGCTTTGGGGCTGAAAGGAGGAGGTTGAGTCCTCCCACAGAGGAAGGAGGAGGTTGGTTTCACCAGGAGGGCAGACATGATGAAGGAAGTAGTGCATTGGGTCTGATGAAGCTCTTTGATCCTACAAAGCTGTGTTGCTGTTGTGCAGGTATCTTAAGCTGCCACTTAAAACATGTGACATAGTTAATGAATATGAGTAGTTCAGGGACCCTACAGACATACTATATGGGGGAAATGACTTATTATCATCATGACGGAGTGCATGAATGAAAAATATATGTAATGATACAATTCTAATGTGTGCCCTTATATATATATATATATATATATATATATATATAATATATATATAATATATATATATAATATATATATATATATATATATATATATATATATATATATATATATAATATATATATATATAATAATATATATATATATATATATATATATATATATATATATATATATATATATATATATATATATATATATATATTCCCCTTATTCCCCTTTCCTTTTTAGTATTTATTTGTAGGCTACTTATTATTTTGCATGCATTTCATTTTTTTCTATTTCTTATTTTTTATATATTTATTTTGAAGGCATGCAATTGTATTTGTATAGCACCTTTCAACAACAGAGCAATTCAAAGTGCAAAGAAGAAGAAGAAGCAGGAGCAGCAGCAGCTGGTGCCACCGCCGCCACCTGCTGGCCGAGTATGGTGTTACAGGCGTGGTGACGCTGCTGTGATCTCACAGTTGTCGCTGTGCGGTGGAGGCGTTTTTTTTTCTGTGCGCAACCAACCGCAAGAAATGGTGAGTGAGGAAAACAGATACAGCTCCAACTGTAGTGGCCTGTTGACTCGACAAACCTTAGTTGTTTGGTCATGAAGTGATTCTCTACGCGTTAAGATGTGTGCCGTCAGTAGCCGAAGCGGGCCCGCCATAAAATAACACCATCCGAAGGCGGATGTCTTTGTTTAGCTAACCGCTGCTAGCTAGGCTTAGCTTCCTTACGTTGGTTAACGTCAACATTGTAGCTCAAGCTAACTCTGCTTTAAAACGCTCGGGTCGATAGCAAGGTTGGCAAAGAAGGGCCCAGGCGAAAAGGGCGTATGAAGTAACCTCGTTCTGACTGAGTGACAGCTCATTTTTTTAGCTGGAACTTTGCTGTTGATGAAACGGCTAGCTAGTTAGCCGCGGAGAAGCTAACGCTACCTGAAGTTGTCAAGTAGCGGCTAACGTTTGTCGCCTGTCAACAGATTTAAAGCAACACACGAAACAAACTTTGAGCGACTTAAACAGTGAGGGACACGCAGTTTTGTTTGGTGTACGTTGGCAGGATCTCTACAGACGGAGGAAGCTATTCAGCTAACAGTTTCACGGCTAGTTCAGTAGCCGCGGCTATGCTAACGTCAGCCCTACGTGACGCTAGCCGGCAGCTGCTCTGCGTGCCTTTAAACGCATCGACGCAGAGATCGGTGCTACTCTGTGGAGCCGGACCGGCTTGCTTGTGTGTGTTAACAGGCTTATCAACTAGCATAGTTCCCAAACTGTAGTCCCTGTAGGCTTCAGCACTCCTGCTGCCACCTCAACAGAGTTAGCAGCAGTTAGCCAGTGGCTAATCCTGTCAAACATATCGGCCTTTTGTTTATTGCAGAACAAATGATAGACGATGATATTTATAGGCAGTGATGTATGAACAAGAAAACCCGCTCGCAGCCAGGTTTGGTGTTTCTATTCAGAGAGACATTGGTATTGGTGTCTTTGTAGGAAATATACTTTTCAAACCCTGATTTCTTTTTAATCATATATAATGGCAGTTTTTTTATTCGGATGTTCTAATCTAAAGGTTTTGATTTGATCACCTGTTACCCAGCTACTACAGAGTTGGATACTACCTAATTTGCTTTAACGTTTGTTTAATTTAATTAAATTGTTGTCATATTGATTGTCTGCGTGATCAATCAAGGCTTCGAGGATAATGTATTGTCATTGTGCAACACAGGGGTGTGCAACACAATGCTGTTGTGGCTTCTTTGCAAAACAAGGAAAAACCTGTCAAACGGCAGACGAGTTTAGTTATTATTTTTCAGATCATTGTACCTTTTAGAGTGAAAACCACATGTCTCCAGATGTGTGATCAACTGAAAGATTAATGTTCCTTTATGGTCTGAGAAAGTAACATTTACTGCACAGTGACACACTTTTTCTTTTCAGTCTTACATTAGCTGACAATACTTACACCCTTACTTTATAAATACAAGACTTTCCCTTGAAGTGGAGTATTTTCACAGACTGATATTAGTAAATGATCTGAATACTTCTTCCATCACTATGCAAAAGATAAAGCTTCTCTCTGCTGAGTGTCACTTTCTGGAGGTTTTACCAGAGACAGCCAGTAATGGGTAGATAATGAATTGTTAAATTAGCTGTTTGTTATTGGGACTTCTGTGTTTGAAGTTGATGGTGGAACAGATATAAGGCGAGGTTCAGTGTGAAATCTGCCACCAGAGATTCGGGTTCATCCGGGTTCAGGGAACACAATCTACAAGGTCAACAATGCCGTTTTTCTGATGTGAACATTCTCGGGAGTCATCGGTGTCTAATTTCCACTCTTTCCTGTCACTCGATCTCCCTCCAGGATGTGTTTCTAATGATCCGACGTCACAAGACGACCATCTTCACAGATGCCAAAGAGTCGACCACAGTCTATGAACTGAAGCGCATTGTGGAAGGCATTTTAAAACGGCCCCCTGAAGAACAGAGACTTTACAAGGTGAACTACCTGTCCTATTAGTGAAAAGCCCTCTTTTAATGAACCACGCACATACAGCTAACGGCTTCCTGCTTTGTTTTAGTTGTTAAACACACCAACCTGAGCAATCTTTAGAGCAATATGAGAGTTCACATTCATGCTTTTAGCACATTGCAGTCCTAATATTGTTATGAGTTGGTTATCTCTTCAATATCTCTGGTTCAGCTATGTGTGTAATGTTACAATCAATCGACATGGTGAAATATGCCTAATGTGTATTGACTGAAGCTGAAGTTATACCTAAAAAAACAAGTACATTTCCCAGGATTCCCGGGATGCTTCTGCTTCTGGGAGTGAGTGAATTAAAAACTCACAATAAAGTTGATGAAATCATAATATACATATAGGATTTCACTTAATCAATGTCACCCACCTCTATCAGTGTTAGAAAGTCAAAAGCTGTGGCGACTTTTAAACATCATCATTTCCCAACAGTACAGGATTCTTCCAGCTTAAAACTTACCTGACATCGAATACAAACATGGAAGATAAAAACGTGGTTCATACTTCTGATTTGACTCTTTTAAAATGTTCTTCACCAGGATGACGTGATGCTTAATGACGGCCAAACTCTTGGAAATTGTGGCTTTACAAATCAAACTGCCCGACCTCAGGCTCCGGCCACGGTGGGATTAGCTTTCCGTCTGGGTGGTGAGTACTTCGCCCTTTAATCAACCCGTATGAGAACATTTTCAGTTTGTGTTGTTGTTCTGACTTTCTTCTTGTTTCCTCTTGTTGTGCATCTTCTCCGTCTCTTTTTCACGTTGTCACTTTCCCTGTCGTTCTCTCAGATGATTCATTCGAGCAGCTGAGGGTCGAGTCTTTCTCCACTCCCCCAGAGCTCCCTGACGTCATGAAGCCCCAGGACTCGGGCAGCACAGCCAATGAGCAGGCTGTACAGTGAGGGAGGGGGCAGGGATGGAGAGGGACGCACAGGGGATCGGAGGGATGATGCACGGGGGGAGGGAGGGTTGAATTTTGGGATGCGATGCCTCCGCGGGTGGGTTTTACCTCGCCCACCACAGATCTTCAGCTGGGCACAAACAATTACAAACACGGATTCCCCTCGTCGTAAATGTGAGGGTGGGTGCTTCAAAGAGGTTCATTTGTTCTGAAATCGGTGAACGCATGCTAGATAAATTGATAATTTCACACCAGACCCTTCAGAGATACCTGACGGACTCGTCTCAACACTGTCAATCCGTGGGATTGGTTACGGCTGAACATAAAAAAATGTACCTCGTATTTAATTAATTCTAGTCTTTATTTGGGGTAAGGTTATCGCTGCCTTACTCGTGTTTTTTATTTTGCTGGCTTAAACGTGAGAGTCGATGAGGTGTGACATTTTCTGGCTTTTATGTTTGTGTGTTTCTTTATTAAAATATTACTAGGATTGAACACGTCTTTCGGTCTTTGGCCTGGATGTGTCGCCACAGTAGTTAGGAGTTTGTGAATTTCTGAGTTACTATCTGTGTTTCAAACATTTTGGAAAATATGGATCTGAAATAAAAACAGATTCTCGTTGGCAGGAGATCTGGCATTAAGATGGACATTTCTTGGTACTTTGCCTATCAGTAGTTGTAGTTTTCCTACTGTTTCTGCTCACAGAAGTTACTGAGACTGAAGGCACTCAGTCGTGGGGATCTACAACACACGTAACGCTGGCGTGGACCTGCTGTTGAAAATGTAATGTCAGACAGGCAGAGCAGCAATCAAAAACCATTAATAGTGATGATTATTTAAAGTTGTACCTTGGTTACAAAGGGAGGACTGACTAACGTTCCTCTCCAGTGTTTGAACGTAGCCCTCTCTTCCTGACTTGACTCAGTGGGGCTAATTGTGTATAATAAGTTTAAACAGGTAGTTTCATGTGATGAGACATGAACCAGGCCTGGGTGTCATCGGCTGCACATTTGACTCTGCGTTGTCCCAGAATCACTGCCCATTTAGGTTTAGTTCATGCTGCAACATTAATACAGTTTCCCTTCAAATCAATGGGGGGATTAGAAATCAAGTCCTCTGCACATCAAACTGAAGTAAAAAAAATGACAATTTAGAAACTCCATTAACCTCCATTTGTTACAACAGTGAAGTGTATTCTGGCCTGCGGTTGTTGAATGATATTGTTGACTTTAACATTTGCAAATTGAGGCTGTTAAACAGTGGGACATGATCCAAGTTGCACTTGTAACTGATTTAACATTAAAAACGACTGTTTTTCAGCGCTGTGCTCTGTGGAGTCTTTTTTCTATGTGTTTATAGACAAAGGTTGACCCATAAACACAATATTGTATTATTGTTTTTGCACACAAGACTCGGGTGATGATATCTTGTATTGCATTAGTGAACAGCAGCTGATGTGTTCAGTGTTTTCTTTAAGTGCTCAGTGAGAGTCACAGCCATATAAAAATACACATAAGATCTTTTACAATTCAACTATTTCTGGCCATTTATCAACTTGTTCTGGGAAAACTATGGACGAAATGTTTCAGTTCTAAAACTACATACTTATTGAAAACAAATGCGATGCTTAACGCGTCAGAAAACGTAAGTTGCTCGTTGTTCCCTAAAAGTATCGAACTTTCCGACAGCGCTTGAAGGCAACGCGTATTAGCTTAGCGGGCTCGCTTAGCATCGAGCTAGCAGCGATGCAGCTGCGCCGCGCCGCTCCTTGAGCTCGACCTCCGGACTCGGACCGGGAGGAACTCCGGTCGCCCACATGGACGTCGGTGAGTGCGTGTTGTCGGCGGGCCGGGCCGTGCTGGACGTGGTGGAGCGGGAGTGGCAGCCGCTGTCCCCGGGCGAGCTGGAGCAGCGGCTGGACCAGGCGGTGGAGGAGATCCTGGAGGCGGAGCTGCTGGCGCGGCTCAAAGCGCAGCATTCCCCCGCCGGCAGCAGCCTTCCCCCGCCGGGCAGCTGCTGCAGGCTCGGACCAACGTGGTGGAGCCCCCCGGCCCACAGACGACCACGTCCAGCAGCGGGGCCCCCGAGGAAGAGAGACCACCAGAGACCCGGGGACCGCTGGAGACCGTTGACGGTGCTGCAGTCCAGGTATGTTGTCTCTGGTGGTCTGGTCTACTAACTTAGACTGTCTCTGGTAGTCTGGTTAAGACTTTCTGGTGGACTGGCCTACTAACTTAGACTGTCTCTGGTGGTCTGGTCTACTAACTTAGACTCTGATGGTCTGGTCTACTAACTTAGACTGTCTCTCATGGTCTGGCCTACTAACTTAGAATCTGATGGTCTGGTCTACTCACTCAAACCATCTCTGGTGGTCTGGTCTACTCACTTAGACTCTGGTGGTCTGGTCTACTAACCTAGACTGTCTCTGGTGGTCTGGTCTACTAACTTAAACTGTCTTTGGTGGTCTGGTCTACTAACTTAGACTTCTCTGGTGGTCTAGTCTACTAACTAAGACTGTCTCTGGTGGTCTGGTCTACTAACCTAAACTGTCTTTGGTGGTCTAGTTTACTAACTAAGACTGTCTCTGGTGGTCTGGTCTACTAACTAAGACTGTCTGGTGGTCTGGTCTACTAACCTAGACTGTCTCTGGTGGTCTGGTCTACTAACTTAAACTGTCTTTGGTGGTCTGGTCTACTAACCTGGACTGTCTCTGGTGGTCTGGTCTACTAACCTGGACTGTCTTTGGCGGTCTGGTCTACTAACTTAAACTGTCTCTGGTGGTCTGGTCTACTAACCTAGACTCTCTAATGGTCTGGTCTACTAACTAAGACTGTCTCTGATGGTCTGGTCTACTAACTTAAACTGTCTCTGGCGGTCTGGTCTACTAACCTAGACTCTCTAATGGTCTGGTCTACTAACTAAGACTGTCTCTGATGGTCTGGTCTACTAACTTAGACTTCTTGGTGGTCTGGTCTACTAACCTAGACTGTCTCTGGTGGTCTGGTCTACTAACCTGGACTGTCTTTGGCGGTCTGGTCTACTAACTTAGACTGTCTCTGGTGGTCTGGTCTACTAACTAGACTTCTCTGGTGGTCTGGTCTACTAACTAAGACTGTCTCTGATGGTCTGGTCTACTAACTTAAACTGTCTCTGGCGGTCTGGTCTACTAACCTAGACTCTCTAATGGTCTGGTCTACTAACTAAGACTGTCTCTGATGGTCTGGTCTACTAACTTAGACTTCTCTGGTGGTCTGGTCTACTAACCTAGACTCTCTGATGGTCTGGTCTACTAACCTGGGCTGTCTTTGGCGATCTGGTCTACTAACCTGGACTGTCTCTGGTGGTCTGGTCTACTAACTTAGACTTCTCTGGTGGTCTGGTCTACTAACCTGGGCTGTCTTTGGCGGTCCGGTCTACTAACCTGGACTGTCTTTGGCGGTCCGGTCTACTAACCTAGACTCTCTGATGGTCTGGTCTACTAACCTAGACTTCTCTGATGGTCTGGTCTACTAACCTAGACTTCTCTGGTGGTCTGGTCTACTAACTTAGACTTCTCTGGTGGTCTGGTCTACTAACTTAAACTGTCTCTGGTGGTCTGGTCTACTAACCTGGACAGTCTCTGGTGGTCTGGTCTACTAACCTGGACTGTCTTTGGCGGTCTGGTCTACTAACTTAGACTTCTCTGGTGGTCTGGTCTACTAACTAAGACTGTCTCTGGTGGTCTGGTCTCCTAACTAAGACTGTCTCTGGTGGTCTGGTCTACTAACCTAGACTCTCTGATGGTCTGGTCTACTAACCTAGACTTCTCTGGTGGTCTGGTCTACTAACTTAGACTTCTCTGGTGGTCTGGTCTACTAACTTAAACTGTCTCTGGTGGTCTGGTCTACTAACCTGGACAGTCTCTGGTGGTCTGGTCTACTAACCTGGACTGTCTTTGGCGGTCTGGTCTACTAACTTAGACTTCTCTGGTGGTCTGGTCTACTAACTAAGACTGTCTCTGGTGGTCTGGTCTCCTAACTAAGACTGTCTCTGGTGGTCTGGTCTACTAACCTAGACTCTCTGATGGTCTGGTCTACTAACCTAGACTTCTCTGGTGGTCTGGTCTACTAACTTAGACTTCTCTGGTGGTCTGGTCTACTAACTTAAACTGTCTCTGGTGGTCTGGTCTACTAACCTGGACAGTCTCTGGTGGTCTGGTCTACTAACCTGGACTGTCTTTGGCGGTCTGGTCTACTAACTTAGACTTCTCTGGTGGTCTGGTCTACTAACTAAGACTGTCTCTGATGGTCTGGTCTACTAACCTAGACTTCAACTGGTGGTCTGGTCTACTAACCTAGACTCTCTGATGGTCTACTTTGTCCCTCCCTTCCAGCACATCACAGAGCTCCTTCAAAGCTCCAAATCCCGGACCCGGATGGCGGGCCGGGCTCACCTGTCCCTGTCCCACACGGTGCTGCTGTCCCTCACGCTGCTCTGCGAGCGCCTCAGCTACCGCTCGGTGTCCCGCCGCTTCCACCTGGAGAAGGGAAACATCCACCGCATCTTCTTCTCCTTCTGCCAGCGCGTCAACGCCCTGCAAGGCAGTCACATCCGGTGGCCGGTCGGTGGGTTGGATCCGGTGCACCGCCGCCGTGATACGAGTGTAAGCGGTGAACATGATGATGTGAAGGTTTCTCCTTCTCTCTTCTCCAGGCAGGGAGGCTGCAGAAGCCCTCGTCCCCCTCTGGAGCCCGGAGCAGGAGGAGCAACGAGGTCCTCGGGTCCTGGGAGCGCTGGGACACACCCGCATCCCGATCCGCCTGCCGACGGTGAAACGTGGAGTGGACCGCACGGAGCCCGGAGTGAAGAGGATGAAGAAGGAGGCCCATCCTGACTCCTGGCTCCACCTCCAGCTCACGTGTGACCGGAGAGGCCGGTTCCTGGACTGCAGCATCAGTAGAGGATCGGACCCGGACAGAGGCGGCGCTCTGAGAGACAAACTCAAACGGCATCCTGAACTGATGCCCTCCGGCTCCTTCCTCGTGGCGAGAGCCGGCTACCCGCTCACGGCTCAGATTCTAACGCCGTACCCAGAATGCCACGGGCCGAGGGAGGAGCTCTTCAACGGGATGCTGGAGGAGCACGTTCACATCCTGGATCAGGCCGTCGCCGACCTGAGAGCCAGATTTCAAAGGCTCAGGTATCTGGATATTGGAAACTACGATCGGGCGAGAGCCGTTGTGCTGACCGCCTGCGTGTTGCACAATGTGTTTTTGGACATGGGACAGGAAGTTCACGGAGACGTGGAGAAAGAGGAAGCCGTGACCCAGGAGGGCGAGGTAGAAGACGAGGGCGTACACAGACGGGACGCCGTCTCAGATTTGTTGTTTAAAAGCTTTCATTCTGGAAGCATGTGACGTGATGTCAGCTCTTTCATATAAAGGTTTATTTTAGCAGACACCACTGTCTCGGGCTCTTATTGTGAAGGTCAGATAACGGATAGGTTTGCCTTAAATAGACAAAATATAAATTCACACAAAATAAGACGCATGTAAATGCTTTCATTGCATGTCAGGGGTTCCTTCATTGGAGTGGAAGCACAATCCAACCTGTCTGTAATTTAACATGATAAAGCATACAAGAACATAAATAATATCCACTGAAGCGTCTGAACTTATCACTAGTTTTAGCAGGCTCTTGGAAACTATGGGATGCCAAAACGAACATAGGGGCAAAGGGCAACAAAAACAGTTATTGGCAATGAGTTATTTTTCACATTTTATTTTGAAACTGACAGGAAGTTGGTGTATGCTATTTCATATACCTTGACACTAGAATGACCGTTTCAAACAAATACCATTTCCAGACGAATACAAACTTTAAAATAACTTAATCATCGACACCATTAATGATATTGTTTCTATCTGTAATCACGATTAACGAGGATTATTAATATGGATTTTACTCATAACTCTAAACCGGGAATCATTTAATGTTGCAGTTCCTCACTGTGGCCACAGGAGGGCAGTGAACGCTTTAATCCGTCCGGCTCCGGCGCTATATCCGGTAAAAGTTTCACAATAAAACAATCCAAGCGACGTCTTTCTCGACAAAACATTGATCAAGGTTTTATTTATTGCAGGATTGTTTATTGGAATAAATTACATGGTGAAGTTGTGCATACTGACTGATAACTAAGTGTTATTAATACATTAATGGTATCTATGGATACTGTTATTGATACATATCAGTATAAATATCAGTGTGTTTACGTCTGACTTCCCTTGAACAATGGTAAGGTTTCAGTTTGTTCTCTTTCAGGGTTTACACTCAATAACTTGTTTCTACTGTTGCATAGGTTGTTGACATGTGACATGAAGTGATGGCACATGCCTGTAGAAGATTTACCTCTTCTGTTTTGGTATAAAAATAAGTGAGGACTTCCTCCACTGGAGCGTGGACAGAAAAGGACTGCTCTGAGGAGGCATGTCATCTGCCCTGGGTGTGTCTCCTACGCTGCCGTGTCAAAGTAAGACGGAGCCACATGACCAAGGCAAATAGGGTCTACCAAAAACACACAAACAGCTGCCCTTGTGCAGGATCATGAAAGACCTCTTCTGGCCTAATGTGCATCCTTTGACATCTGCGTGCTGTTCTTCTGAGCCAGGCTGGAGATGGCCTGGGCCAGGTTGTTGATGGCCTCTATCTTCCTCTCCTCCAGGGCTTTCTGCTGGGCCCACATGTTCATCTTCCTCTCCTGCAGCTCCATGTACAGCTGCAGGACGTCCTGCGGAGGCCGGGCGCAGCAGGAGGCCGCCGTGGCGGGAGCAGGCGTCGGGAGGATCGGGGTGAACCTCTTGCTGGCCATCGCCTTGCCGACTCTCGTCCCGCTGAGCTTGGCCCTCCGCTGGGCTTCCACGTCCTCCCTGCTCTTCCCCAGGACCTGGTCCATGGCCTTGAAGAACTCCCAGTGGACGCTGGCGGCCCCCAGCCTCTTGGCCCGCTCGGCGTTCTTCCTGTATGTGGCCAGCATGTTCCTCCACTTGAGGTCACACTCGTACGCCTTCACGGTGACGTCGGTGACCTCTGACTCTCTCAGTTTGGCATTCACCCTCTCAGCCACCGTCTCCCACAGTTTCTTCTTCTTGCACACCGGCTGATCGAAGGCCGGGTCCATCTCTAGTCTGGTGTTGACAAGGTGCCATGTCGCCTGCAGCGTCCATAGGAACTCTAGAGGGAGGAGACAAAGGTGACTCGGGTCATGACGTGGCGTTGAACCTCGAACGTGTTTACAAGTTCAGCCGGTCTGACTGAAACACCGAGATAATACGTTACCAGGCAACGTTATAACTGTGGTTGTAAACGATATTATGAGTCACGGAACTATGAAAACGCACGCGGGGCCGTTTCTGACTACAACCGCTGCGTCTAACGGAGAGTGCGCACTCATCGGGCCCTCCTCGCGTCGTGCGGTGACTGGATGAAACCCGCTGCAGGGTGTAACGGCGACTAACCTGCTTTGGTTTTATCGGTGTCCGCGCGCGACACGGCCGTTTCCTTTCCTTCCGCTCCCGTGCTTTGTATCACGATAGTCTCGATCACCTCCATGGTGTTAAAACATTTTATTATCATTAGTTGTGTGTATCTATCGTGGAATTTAACAACATCTCAGAGGCACCGATGCTTTTTCTCGCATCGCGTTAAACGATGACGTTGACGTCACTCGGCGGCTTGGGACATGTAGTCCGTTGTGTAGTCGAGACACATGAGCTTTCGAGTCATCCGGTGCGCCAGCTAAACTACAAACTTTAGACGCAGCGAGTTGTACAAAGCGAGCCACAGTTTACCACTGCCGCGGGGATATGTAGTTTTTAAACGGGACTAAATGCTCAAGGGCCGCGACATTGAAACTACAAGTCCCAGCGTATATCTCAACGTCCCACCTCTTCGCGCTCTGCTCCCGCCCTCAGCCGCCCCTGTTTTGTTGTTTGGCTAAAGATGGCGTTAGCGGCTAACACAGGAGATTGCATTTTGTTTCACCAAAGAAATTCGCTCAGTGGTAAAAAAAACATTGTTGAGTTCGAGCTTTAATCCGTCACTCGATGTGTGAAATGTGTTCCAGTGAGATAAAACACGGCTGTCACGTAGAATAACGCTAGTTCGGCCTTCTCACGATGTAGGCCTGTTTTTTAGGGAGTGGACCGAAGCTGTTGGAACTCCATCTCCCAGCAGCGATCGCGGCGTCAGGCGGTAACCCTTTCCTTTTTTTCATGGTATCTGTAGTTTTCTGACGACATCAGGTTGTTACCTTTGTGGAAACTTTGAAAAACAACAACAACATGAAGGATCTCATGAAGACCAACTAGTTGATTAATGAAAGTGACATGAAAGTAAAAGGACATGTTATTTAATGTATTTATCTGGAAGCAGTGATGCTCCACAGTGTGTTTGATATCTGAACTGAGAGGAGGAATATTAAGATAGTTGAACCCGGAGGAGGAACCATGGCTGCATCACCCTTACAAGGTGACTGGAAACAACCCCGAGCACCCTCCAGGGACGGACACCCATCGTCCCCAGAGTCCTCTCTGACCTGGTGCTTGGCTCACCTCTCCAAACCTGAACACCATGGCCGTGGCAGGGCGGAGTCAGGCGGGGGGCGAGAGGGGGACAAGAGGTCCAGAGCCTCTCAGTGGCGAGCCCTGGTCGCCATCCGGACGCAGCACATCAAGGGTGACAAGGCCGGCATCGCCCGGTTCAGAACTCAAGGTGGTCTCCGGCCCCTGCTGGACCTGCTCAAACACCCCGAGTGCTCCCGCAAGACGCTGGACCTGGCTCTGAGCATCCTGGCAAACTGCTGCACTGAGCTGGAGACTCGCATCGAGGTGAGATAACAGGAATAATACAGAAGATACTATTTTAATTAAATAAAACTGCTCATGTTTGACATGTCTTCCACTGTAGGTTCGTAGGCTTGATGGAATAAACATCGTAGGTAAGTGTGCATTTACAGTCTCATGAGGACTTTGATCTTATCATTATGGCTTCTCAAACTTTTGCAATACTCTGATATTTTCACAATTAACGGCCTGTAATCCCGACTGTCTCAGTGGAGATCCTGAAGGAAAACATGGCCCTGGAGACGGTCCAGAACCGAGCAGCCCGGGCTCTGGGGAACTTGGCCATGGATCCAGAGAGCTCTGCACTCATCCACTCTGCTGGTAAGTCTGGAACCTTTGAGTTTTCAGCATTTCACATGAGATGCAGCGTGAGGAAGTTATACTTTTGCAGTAGTATTTGTTATAATCAGGTTAATTAGCTTATGGACGAATCATCATCGATATTTGTGGTGCCTTAGTGACATTACAGATTAAAGATGCTTGCAGAGACTGTTGGTTTAAAAACACCCCCGTTTCTTCTGACAGGTGGTGTCCCCCTCCTCCTCCTCTGTGTGTCTCTTTCTTCGGGCCCCTCCTCCCCCACTGCTGCTCCACCCAAAGAGCCCTCCCCCAAACTGGAGTGTGCCCAGTCGGCGGCTCGGGCTCTCCTCTACCTCTCGGATACGCACTCTAACCGCCTGTCGCTGCTCACCCAGGGGACCTTAACCGCTCTGGCCCCTCTCATCGCCCCAGAATACCCCCAGGGGCTGAGGCGGGTGGCGCTCAGGACCCTCCACGAGCTGACCCGGGGCTGCGGTGTCGAATGTGCCAGGGAGGTGTCCCGCTCCGGGGTCCTGGCTCAGCTCGGCGTCATGGCGTCGGGGGAGTCTGGTAAACCTTTTGAGGAGCTGGCACTGAAATCCCTGGCCAACATGTGCTCCCAAGGCTGCCTGCGACCTCTGGTGGGGTCGCTGGGGGTCATTCAGAAGTTCACTGACGAGGTCAAAAGGGACCAGCTGAAGTCCGGAGTCTTCCTCAAGGCGCTGTGCTTGTGCTGCAAGGAGGCGGTCAACCGCGCCAAGGTGAAGGAGAGCAGCGGCCTGGAGGTGCTGGTTGGCTTCCTGGCTGCCCATCAGAGTCATCCCCTCTCCCGCCTGGCCATCCTGGCCTGCGTGGACTTTGTTTTCGATGAATCGGCCATGGAGCAGCTGCAGGAGTTGGGGCTGGTCCCTCTGCTTGTTGCACGGCTGGTGGAGCTCACCAGAGGCGAGGAACAATCAGCTGAGAAGATGGACGTGAGTCTCTCCTCCAGCCTGTCTCCTGCTGAGCTCCTGCCCTCCTCATGTTATGACTCCTTTGACTTTCCTGCTCCTCCTGAGGGCTGCAAGAAGGAGGAGGCCGGGAAGGAGCAAGGCCTTTGTTCATCCAGCTTTTTAAGTCTCAGGTATGGAAAGTGAAAAGCATAGGTTTATCTATTTTTATTCCACTATTTTAGTGTTTATGGACATGTTTATTGCTCTCCCTTCAGGTCCTGGTTGGTGGCTGAGGGATTGATCTCTTCCGAGGGGGACCTGCTGGATTCCTCTGGTGTTGAAGGAGAATGGGGGAGTCTTCAGATCCCACCGGCGTCTTCATCCCCTCAAACCTCCTCTCCAAACCCGGATTCTCTTAAAAACTCTCCATCCAACCCTCCTGGCCCTTTCACTTCTAAAAAAGCTGCTCAGCCTTCCCCGGTGTGCTCTCCTGCTCAGCCCCAGCTGTCATGTCAAACCACGGATCCACCTCCTTCTGGTCCTCCACCTTCCAGCGTGCTCACATCCCAAACCCAGCCCACTTCCTCCAACATGTCCTCCCCCACGAAAACAGCCCAAACGCCGGCCTCTCCTTCAAAGTTCTCATCTCCTCACAGAAGGAGGCAGCGCGTTCACTCGGCAGCTTGTTTGACTAAAGTCACGCTGGATGCCCCTCCCTCGGTGCCCCGAACGATGGCCTACCACCACCCCTACCACCCCGAGCCCTGGACCGCCGAGTCGCCCATCCTGCTGCTGCTGTCACGCTTCTCCCACTCCACCGACCCCAGCGCGGCGCTGATCAGCTCGGGCGTCATGTCCGGCCTGCTCTACTACCTCACGCAGCACCAGGACCCCAGCAGCAGGTGCTTCCGTATGCTCTGCCGGCTGAGCTGCAACCCAAACTGCCTGCAGGCGCTGGTCCGGACCGGCTCGGTGGCTCTGATCCGCCACCGTCTCTGCCGGAGAGGGGGGGGCTACGAGGGGGAGGATCGGCAGACGGACCGAGTGAAAGCCAAAGTTAAGCAACTTGGTAAGATATAGATGTTTCCTCTGCTTTAAAAGCTCCTAGGTTACTCATAAAGTTTATGAATAATTAATATTTTATTAACCGTGTTATTAGTAGATTGTTTCTTCCAGGTCCACACATTAGTGCTCCTTCCCCCGTATAACTGACTGTATAACTGACTGTATGACTGCCTGTATAACTGACTGTATGACTGCCTGTATACCTGACTGTATGACTGTATGACTGCCTGTATACCTGACTGTATAACTGACTGTATGACTGTATGACTGACTGTGTGACTGCCTGTATACCTGCCTGTATACCTGCCTGTATACCTGCCTGTATAACTGACTGTATGACTGTATGACTGCCTGTATGACTGTATGACTGACTGTATGACTGACTGTATAACTGACTGTATGACTGTATGACTGCCTGTATGACTGTATGACTGACTGTATGACTGCCTGTATGACTGTATGACTGACTGTGTGACTGACTGTATAACTGCCTGTATACCTGCCTGTATACCTGCCTGTATACCTGCCTGTGTAACTGCCTGTATGACTGTGTGACTGACTGTATAACTGACTGTATACCTGACTGTATGACTGCCTGTATAACTGACTGTATAACTGACTGTATAACTGACTGTATACCTGACTGTATGACTGTATGACTGCCTGTATGACTGTATAACTGCCTGTATAACTGCCTGTATGACTGTATGACTGCCTGTATACCTGACTGTATAACTGCCTGTATGACTGTATAACTGACTGTATAACTGACTGTATACCTGACTGTATGACTGTATGACTGACTGTATGACTGCCTGTATGACTGTATAACTGCCTGTATAACTGACGTTGCTCATGTGATGCTGTCATCACAACTGCCTGTATGACTGTATGACTGCCTGTATACCTGACTGTATAACTGCCTGTATGACTGTATAACTGACTGTATAACTGACTGTATACCTGACTGTATGACTGTATAACTGACTGTATACCTGACTGTATGACTGCCTGTATAACTGACTGTATAACTGACTGTATACCTGACTGTATAACTGACTGTATAACTGACTGTATACCTGACTGTATGACTGTATGACTGCCTGTATGACTGTATAACTGCCTGTATAACTGCCTGTATGACTGTATGACTGCCTGTATACCTGACTGTATAACTGCCTGTATAACTGCCTGTATAACTGACTGTATAACTGACTGTATGACTGCCTGTATAACTGCCTGTATAACTGACTGTATAACTGACTGTATGACTGTATAACTGCCTGTATAACTGCCTGTATAACTGCCTGTATAACTGACTGTATAACTGACTGTATGACTGTATACCTGCCTGTATAACTGCCTGTATAACTGCCTGTATAACTGACTGTATAACTGACTGTATGACTGTATGACTGCCTGTATGACTGCCTGTATACCTGACTGTATAACTGCCTGTATAACTGCCTGTATAACTGACTGTATAACTGACTGTATAACTGACTGTATGACTGTATGACTGCCTGTATGACTGCCTGTATACCTGACTGTATAACGGTCTCTGCAGGGTTTTCTCTTCTCAATAATCTGCGGGTCCAGTGTGAGTCTGGCTTTGGCTCCGGGGTCGTTGCTCATGTGATGCTGTCCGGCTCCGAGTCCGACAAGATGAACTGTGCGCTGTCTCTGCCCTTAATCTGCAGGTGAGTTATAGAATAATCATAATAATAATCATCTTTGTTTCTACAACACATTCCATAACAAATACGTAAGGATTCTTAGGAGTAGTAAGACGGTTTATCATGCAGTAGAACACAAGTCTGACTTAATGATAACCGAGAGCGTCGTAGAAGTAGATCTATATGTCATGAAATGCACTTTTCTGTCTCCATGTGAGTGATCTTTATGAAAGTGTAATTCTGGTGAGAAGAACTCCAACCCTCTCTGTGTCCGACAGCAACAAGGCCCTGCTGAAGAAGCTTCTCCTGGACAGCGGCGGGCTGCTCCTGGCTCTGCAGCCTCTGGGCTGCGACGCTGACCTGGACGACCCCGCTGAATGTGGGAAGCTGCTTTCTGATTGGTTGAATGTGCCGCATTCTGGCCTGACTCTGCCGCTCCACGCTCTGTTCTCCTCCCTCCTGATCGGATGCCTGTCATCCCTGACAGGCTGCATCAAAATGGAGCTTGACAGAAAACATCCAGTAACAACACGGCCGGACAGCGACGGAGACAAAGTCTCACCCCCTCCCTCGAAAAGAGCTCGCCTGGCTGACACTTGTCCTTACGGAGGCTCGGACTTTGACCTCCTCTTGCTGCTGGACGACGGGACTCGGGTCCGAGCCAACAGGGAGGCGGTGGCCGGGATGGAGGGGGCGGACGCCGTGGGCTCGGAGTACTTCTGGGCTCTGCTGAGAGGTGGATTTGGAGAAGCTCAGGGGAATGTGGAAGAAGCCATCCACATCAAAGATGTCAGCACAGGCATGCTGCTGCCGGTGCTGCACTACCTGCATGGATGTCGCATCGCCAAGGTGGCAGATGTGGCCCGGGGAAGTGAGGATGGAGAAGACAGGAAAGGACAGTGTCAGGTCTTGGACAAGTTGGTCCTTGAAGGACTGGGGATCTGCCAGAAAGACTCAACTAAAGACTTTGCTTTCCAGAAAACGGCTCTCGGCGAGATGATGATGGGAGCGTGCAGGTTTTTGGCGACGGAGCTGCAGAGAGAGTTGGAGGATCTCTGCGTGTCTCTGCTCCTGTCCCACTCCAACAAGGCTGCTATTCCAGCTCCCTCAGTGGACAAGGCGGAGAAGACGGCATCTAAAACGGACCCAGAGTCTGCTGAAGAGAACCTCGCCAACCGAACATCCGAGTTAGAGTTAACCGGTTTGGAAAATCTAGCAGGAAAGACAAAGAAGCCCAACAGTACCCGGCAGACAGGAGCGTCTCAAAAGGCCAGCACTGGAGACCGTACCACCTGTCCCCCTCCAGACTCCAGATCAGGCTGTAGGTCAGCGCTGGACAGACCACGTGATCCAGAAGAGTTGAGGTTAAGACCAAAGAACGTGAGAAGTTCAGCACAGCGTCTGAAATCAGCAGCTCGGGGCTCCCTTTCCTCCTCCGGAGGCGGGGCTCTGGCGGTCCTCCTCCCCCAGGTGTACTGGTTCTCCCAGCGCTACAACTACCCAGCCCTGGGCCGGGCCTGCCTGTCTCTGCTGCTGGGCTGCCAGGACTGCCCTCGGCCCTTCTCGTCCTCGTCCCTCGCGGGCGACTGCCTTCGCAGACTTGCCCAGGAGGCCGACTGCACGGAGACCCTGAAACAGGATCTGCTGAGTCTGGCCTCGGAGGCTCTGAGCTGAACCGGGAGAGAGTGGCGTGAATTCAGAGGGCCGACTGTGAGCTCATGAGCTTTCTAGCAAAGTTGTATTAACTTTCTGAAATGTGTGGAAAGGTGTGGGTTACAACAACGGCACCATGACCTGAAAACCTGCTGTAAGAAACTCTTTAGACTTGATTTATTTTGATCAACTGGAAGCATAAATTACAATTTAGCTTGGATGTAATCCGTTACCAACTGTGGCCCGTCCCAGCATGACATCATTGTATTATAATTTACTAATGACATTTTTATTGTGATTTCTTTTTTTTCTTTTTTCCTTTGAAAAGGTCTAAGAATGTCGACGATGCATTTGATAAATGTCGTTTAGCTGGAAGTACTGGAATTATCAGGGTTGGTCTAGAAGCCAGGTGTTTATTTTGTACATAGAGATGATATGGATGAGCAGAAGATTCCATGTATAGATCCCAACTGTCCCATATAAATTTATGCCACTGAAGATGTAGCTCACGTTCTTTTATTGTGTGGAGAACGGGAGACATTCATGGTCCCAAGAGGATGAGATTTTTTAATTCAGTGCCACCTACAAGCCAAATTTGCGATGCTAATGCTACTAAATGTTAGCATTTTACGGCCGATGCTGGCGATGTTTTTCTTCCTGTCGGCCAGTTGCATTGAAGGAAACGCTGCAGGAGTGAGGCGGTGTTTTTGTGGGATGCTTGAAATAAGGTGCTTTATTGACACAAGCTGAAGACATCCACATGTTGAGACAGCAGTGCGTCCTGCTGGAACAGAACATGTCCAGATCATGAGATAATGTCAGAAACACATTTAGATTTAAGTCTTGAGGTTGAAGGGAATCAAACAAAAGAAATGCACTCGTTGTAATATATATAGCACAGGTGGTTTTTATTCACAGCACTCGATGGCGGTGCTGCTTGGCCCCTCCGTCAGAACGAAGCCAAGAAACACTGCAGCTCTATATCTGAGTGTGATCCTCTCAGTGATGGGAGTCCTCGAAGCCAGCCGGCAGCGCGTTGGTGTGAGGGTTGTGGAACAGAGAGTGGTTCCCATCGCCCCACGGGAAATTCTGCACGGAGCCAATCAGATGTGAAGTCAACAACCCGCTGATATCCATGTAATGCCTCTATTGGCGGCCGGCAGGCTGAGACTCACCTTGGTGCGGATTCGCAGGTGAGGGTACGGCACGAACTCCGGCTGATCGTGGGAGTGGGCCTTCCCCTTCATGTAGGCGTTGGCCATGCAGACCCCGACACCAGGTAAGGCCAGAACAAAGGTCAGTATCTTCCAGGTCCTCGCTGTGGAAAACAACCACAGGAAGTGCATATCAGTAACTGAATATCCTGATCATGTGCCAAGAAAGTGCACGCTTGGCCACCGGCCAGCTCTGCAGACGTTCCAGTTAATGTTGAACAAAAAGCTCGACTGTGGGAGACTCAGGTGTCGGGGGGGGGGGGGGGGGGGGTAAAGACACTCACTTCCTCCCTCATGACTTGAATGCGACGCCGCAGCAAGAACCCGTCGAGCAGCGAAGGCAGCTGGAGACGCAGCCATCTGTAGAGGTGGAGGGAACAAACAGAAGATTTATTTATATATTATATATATTTAATTCTACCAGCCGCCAAGCTTCACACTCCAAACACAGAACAATGTAGGGAAACCTCCACACGGCCTGTCTAAACCATAATGTCCTTATAGTCCTATATCACCTCGTTTGCAGCATTAAGAAGTCGTTGGTCACATGACCCTCCAAACAGACAGCAGGCGTCGAGGCTCGGCCTGCTGGTGTTGCTGTGGAGCCCTCAATGTGTTTAAATCCAACAAAATCAGGCAACTTACTGTTCTTCAACTTTCTGATCCTCCTCCTTCTTCGGTCGGACTGTGTTAGGTTCTTCCTGCTTGTTTGCCCTTCAGTCTGTCCTGAGCTGAACTCTACGTGTCGACTCCTCCCCGTTTCAATCTGTCCATGCGCCAACAAACGGTTTATATTTGGGCAAGTGCAGAGGCCTGCTGATATGTGAGGAAGAGGAAGAGGGGAGGAGGTGTGTGTTGTTGCTGCGGGACATTCAGGCTTCACTATGAAGACTCATTAATCCTCATTACCTGAACGGAACACACCTGTAGGTCAGTCGTGGGTCACAGGTGCAAGAAAAAAACCTTATTTACAGCTTTAAGTTATGCATCACCAAATATTATAATATGTTATAAAGAGGGAGAGAGGAGAGGAAAGTCCTTCTGCATCTTCTGTTTACATATATTTATTATAATGGTCTCCTGCGTAACAGTTTTTACATCTATAATAATATAAATAATAGTCACACTGACTTGAAAACATTATAGTCAGTTGGTTTGTCATCAAAGAAGGATCAAATCTATAATTTTAACATATAACATATATATGTTCACACATAAAACATATGTAGGTTTACAGAGAAGAATAACTAGAACATGAATGTGAATTATGTGCACATTTGTAGACTTTGATGTGAATAAACAACACAAATAAAAAATGTACAACAAAGTGTTTCAGGTACATAAACTTTAATTAAATAAATTAATTAGTTTACCTTCAGATAAACTGTCCACCAGGTGGGGCTGTGTTGTATGATTTGATGATTTGGCCTTAACTTCAGTACAGTACCAGTACTTCCTTACTTCCCACCTCCAGGCTGATCAGACTCAGTTTGGGCTCCAGAGTTTAATCTAATTGACCTGCATTGAGTTTATTTAAAAGGTGAAGTCCTTTCTGTGTTTTACTTCCACTCTTCCCCTGCGTGTATCTGACAGCTTTAGTTCCTTTGACATGAAATCATGATGTTCTTCTATAATATGATGCAGGACTAAAGTTATCCTGACATATTGTTCTGATAGGAGTTAATTCTTGGTTTTGTGGTCTCCGTCTGGCCGGCTGCAGGCTGCAGAGCAAACAGCAGCCGGAGCCAGCGGTGATGTCAGCGGTGATGTCAGCGGTGATGTCACGGCCAGTCTGAATGTCTCACACTCGTGTTATTGTGGGCAGAGGTTTAAAGACTCCACACACACACACACACACACACACACACACACACACACACACACACACACACGTGGAGGTCTGCAGGTGTGCTGCTGGACTCCGGTCCAGACCTGCACACGAGTTTAGAGCCACTTCTCTTCCTGCAGTCTTACGTATTCCATAAGAAATGACAAATGCAGGAGATCATGTGGTGGTCTGTGTGTGCATCTCTGTGTCCGTCTGTCTGTCTGTGCATGGGTAACCTGGCTGCTGGACCCATGGGCCTTATCATTTATATTGTTTTATATGTATGTGTGGATGCATTAAACAGTCAAAACGCAGCGTTACCCTGTGATTACAACGAGAGCGGATCTGCTGGACCAACTCAACAGGTTTCCTATGTGAACCTGATGAAGAATAGTGTGTGTGTGTGTGTGTGTGTGTGTGTGGAGTTTATAGGAGGGAAACCCTGCAGACTCAACACATCAAAGTGCACTTAATGACGTCTAAATGAAACCGTTCTTCGAGTCACGGTGAAACTGCTTCCTGTAAATGAAAAGGCGTCTGTCCGCTCCCTCCTCTGCATCCCTGAACACCCACACAGCCGTATAGTTCACACCAGGAGGCTTGTGTGGATTGTGTGCGATGCAGTGAGTCTGTGTGATGTTGGACGGAGGTGCCAGTCGAGTGTCTGAGTTTGAGCTGCCGAACTCTTATTGAAGTTCTAGACAGAGACCTTCTACTCTTCAGTGTTGATGGAAACACCGAGGCTTCGAGAGTATTTCATGCCTTCCAACTGTTCTCTGAATGTTTTCTTCCTGCAAGGCTGCTTAATAATGGAAGGAAAGAAGTGTTTCTAATTGTTAGCCTGCAGGATGAAACTCACCATCCACATTGTCCCATACTGAGACAGCTTCAGTGGAAGCTTCGACCTGCGGTCCATCACATCAGCGGTACCGTGCAGACAGACAAGCTGGTTCTATGGGTCACTTTGGAAATGCACAGTACAGCTAAGCAGTCAGAAACCGGTTTAAAACGGGCTTATTCTTATTGTTATATGAACTCTGCAGCTCCTCACAGCTCTACAGATTTATACATCTGTGAGCTCAATGTCTTGTTTCTGATCTCAGAGCATCTTTTTGTCTGTTTTCAACCAAACAAATCATTCTGTAAGCCTGTCAAGCTGCTTGTTCCTGCAGCTTCTGATTGATGACGTTGTTGCAGATGTAAAGACACTGAAACCAGCTGCTCATTAAACGGGTCAGACTGTTAACTGAGAGCTCATTGGAAGCAGGTTTAGCCGAGACGATGAAGACCATCATCTGCAGGTCTTCCCCCGCTAGCGTGTGCGCTCCATGGAGCTGAACGCTAACATGGAGGCGGACCACGTAAACGGTTCTCAGCTCATTGCACTGGAGTGAAGATGTTCATCAACACTGGCAGCTTGGTCATGATGTTCTTGGAGCCCGGGATCGTTTGTATTGACTCCTCCGACCACCGTGTGGCGCCGGCTGCACTCACAGGTGGTGGAGGGACTTCATTGAGGAGGAGGATGTGATCAGGTGTTCACAGTCTGTGTTTATCCACATGTGTGGTTTCTGCACATCTGTGGAATCTTTCTGCTCTATTTTAAGACGCTGGACTTCAGCAGCAACCAGTGAGTTGAGCTGCAGAATAAATCTGGCTTTTGTTGATCACTGGGTGTTCCCAAATAAAGTCTATTTGCAACTCCAGATTTCTCGTATTTATTCACATAATATACTTTGTAATGTAATATTATTTCATAATATTTAAACATTTGAGGAGTTTCCAGAGGGGTTTGTCCATATTCATAGATTCAACATTTAACTCCTGAAAACAAGGTGAGCTCAACGTTCCCTCCGTCAAACCCAGAGAAATGTGAAGCTGGCTTCATCCAATACTGATTTATGCTCTGGAAATATGTGTCATTTAGCACATATTAAATATTTAAACATACTATATATATATATCTATATATATCTATATATATATATATATATATATATATATATATATATATATATATATATATATCTTAATAATCACTTGGGGAAATGTAATTGGTGTTGATGTAGATGTTCTACTAAATTAATTTTGAATGGATGAAGTGATGAGATGAAGAGTTTGAGGACACATGAGGACATTCCCGTGGATATATGGAGGTGCTTCTAACAGACGGACCACAGTGAACCTGCATCCAGATGTTCCTCCACAGACACTGAGCTCCCTGTTCTCCTGCATCTCTCTCTCCTTATGGATCGGACTGTTTTCTTGTCACGGCAGCTCTCTCCATGCAGACGGTAAATGTTATTGTCTTGTCTCTGTACCACCAGAGGAGACGCCGCGGTGGTCTGACCTCACTTCTCCCTCACGGTGGCGTGAAAAACAAGAACTCAGCCGTCGTATGGTTTGTCTCAGTCAGGTGTTTGCATCGAGCGCCGACGTGCCTTTGGGCATAAAGTCATTACATTAGACCTCCCACGCTATAGGATGGATGATGGAGCTCGCTGTTGATGCTTCCACACCATGTTGCCCCAATGACAGCCTGTTTAATTAGCATGACAAACACACACAAAAGCACATGACGGAAGTTTACTTTAATTTCCTCAAATCCAGGATATTCTGTTTGCTCTCATCGCCTCCTTCTCGTTTATAGGAGCTGTACTGTTTATTCAGTAATCCCAGGAACACAGGGATGCTGTCTGGCCGTCTTCATGCAGGTGTTGGTCTGGAGGTCGGCACGCTGTGATGCTGCCTGGTGAGTCTTTCCTTCCTTTGGGCTTAGAGCTGCTACCTGCTGTTGTTTCCGTCCTCACATGGAACGAGAACACACTGGTGTTTGTGTGTAGACCATCTATGGAGAGCATCCTAATAAAGGGCGTTCCTGCCGTGGAAGAAAGTAAGAGAGTAAAACATCTAGAGATGTGAGGAGACGATTCAGGGAATGTGTGAAATTACAGCTGCTGGAGAAAATCTAAGTGTGTGTGTGTGTGTGTGTGTGTGTGTGTGTGTGTGTGTGTGTGTGTGTGTGTGTGTGTGTGTGTGTATAGAGGGCAGGACTGGCCGGTGGGAGTGTATCAAAGAGAATATATATATAGGACGTTGTGCTCTAAGTGTCCATCTCTCCGTTCATCTGTCCATCGGTTGGTCTCTCTCTCCTGTTGGTTCCTCGGCTCCTTGACTCCTCGTTTCCTCGGTTCCTCAGTTCCTCGGTTCCTCGGTTCCATCATGCTGGTTCCAGCTCTGCTCCAGACATCGCTGCTTCTCTGGTTGACGCAGCAAACTCTGCAAGGCGGTAAGAGAAACTTCCTGAGTCAACACATTTCTTCAGTTGTTAAAGTTGAGATGATTATTTTAACAGATATTTTCTGTTTTCTGTATAACCAGTTAAAATGATCCTGGACACTAATCACCTCTGTGTAATAATATGTATCTTATTGGATGAGAAAGATCTAAATCAGGAGGTCAAAAAAGAAAAAACACAAGTGTGTGTTCATTAATCAATGAGATGCCAGAATGATGTCACCTCCACCTGATGGATCTGAGGGACTCATTCTCACTCACTTGTTAGATATCATGTCTGTGAGATTAAAGGGGGGGGGGACGGGGACGGTGGCTTCTGTTATCTCATTGGATGATGGAGGGATGAAAAGGTGACAGAGGCGGGTCAAATGTGGCGACCCATCGTGAGAAGAACGACAGACACACAGCCGCTCTGTCTCATCCTCCGTTTCCATCAATGGAGATCTGTTTCCTCCCTGCGGGTTGCCAGGTCTGGCGGTTGCCAGGTCCGGCTGTTGCCAGGTCTGGTGGTTGCCAGGTCTGCTGGTTGCCAGGTCTGATGGCAGCATTTCAGAGACTTCGGTGGCATTTCTAATCCTAAATATTGAAGTGACTCATGTCACTTATGCACAAATTTAATTTACTAAAAAGATAGAGTTTGCTCCTAAAACAAAAAATCTATTATTGCAGGAGGATAATAACATACTATAAATGTAAAAGACCTGTTCAATCTGGGTTTAGAAACTGTTTCCCCCATAAAATGGTCCATTTTGTTCTATATATATATATACAGTATAACTATAAACTAGTGTCTGTAGTTTGGTAATTTGTTTCTTTAGTTTCTTTTTGATTTAATTTATTCATAATTCTATACATAATTCTTTATTCTATTTTTCAAAGCAAAGCAGCCTTTTGGTCTATTACTGCATGAGCTGTTTGAATAATCTTACAATGCAATCCTCTCTTTTTCTCCAGGGGTTATTAAACCTCAGAGTGTTTCCTGGGGGAGAGTGCTGCCAGCCAGAGGTACGCCACCACCGTTTATTTCAACAGAAGGGTTCTTTGGTTTTAGTTCTTGTAGCCACAGATCATCATGATATTATGAACTCCTCAAGAAGAAAACAAACATTTCTCTTGTGTGTGTGTTTTCTCTGCAGGTGTCGGCATCGGAGTGAAACCTGCAGGTCAGTGTTTCCTTCGGGTTGATGCTGATACTCCGCTGACCCATGTTTAAGTGTGTATTCTGTTCTCTTCTCAGCTGCAGGAGCCCTCGGAGCTCTGGGGAGCCGATACGGCAGCAAAGCCATGAAGACCGGACGTACGTTCAACTCTGTCCACACTTAAGTGTCTGATATTTCACTTCAGATGAGTGATGTTTGAATGTGTTTGTTGAATCCTAGTTGGACGTCACCCAGCGGCTCAGCTTGGTGCCGGTAAGTTGTCTGAGAAACAGAAACAACCATTAAACTATTAGAGAGTGTCTGGATGATACCGATGTGAACTCTGCTGCTTGGTTGTTTCCAGGAGGTTACAGGTCTCTTGGACTGGGAGGGCGAGCGGGCCTGAAGCCAGGAGGATACGGAGCCCAGGGAGCCTACGGTATGAACCCTCACAGCAGGACACGCTTCATGTAGATGATGATAGTTTATTTTTCACATACTATCTGCTGAATGCAGGTGCAGCCCTGGGCACAGGAATGGGATTGGGGACTGGACTCAACAATGGACTGGGCCTTGGTTTGGGCCAGGCGGGGAAACGCAGTAAGCCTGACATGTTTGTATATTTATATTATGTTTGTTCAAACCTGGTGAGGGTTTATTGTGATTTTAATAACATGAAGCATCTTTGGGGGGAAATGAAGAAGGATGAAGACGAACCTCGTTCCACCTGTAGAAACCGGTCTCAATAGAACTCTGTGTTTCTGCTTCCAGGTTATGGTGCTGGCCTCGGTCCTCACCCAGGTGAGTAAAGATGGTTTCCTTACGCTGTTTGCTCAGATGAGAGTAGTGAATTTCACTCTGTTCATGTGTTAAACATCTCCACTAAGTGGCACTCTGTCACCGTCTGTGAACACGACATAAGGGGACGACAGCATCTCAGTAAAATAACTATATATATATATATATATATATATATATATATATATATATATATATATATATATATATATATATATATAGAGAAAGAGACAGGGCCTAGTGACGTCAGAGTGCTTGTCACAGTCACAGATTGCTCCTTGCTGTTTTCTTGCCAGGATACGGACCTGGAGCCGGTATTTATCCTGGATCCCGACCTGGTGAGTGAAGAATCAGTACTCATCACGTCTTCATTCAGCTTCAGATCTGGATGCTGAGGGGTTTCCTTATGTACCATCACACCTGCTGCACACACACACACACACACACACACACACACACACACACAGAAAAAAACCCACAACAACATGTATTTAGCCGGTTCCGATGACCCATCCCTAATAAAAACAGACATGTTTTGTAATAAATATGGTAAACAGATGGGGTTTATGTCGAGGTCTTTTATTGTGAAAGGTAAGAACAGAAGCAGAAGCAGGCGTTGTCAATGTGGAGGTAATAGAGCATATTTTCTATCAATAAATAGTAAGTATTTTTTGTGGCTCCACTCACATTAAATACATAATTTCCATAGATTTGTCTCAATCAAGCTGCCTTCCCTCTGCTCTGTGTCCTTCAGTGCAATGCATGATGGGACATGATGCTCGCTGAGTGACCTATAGGCTGTGCTCTTACCCTTCAAGATGAATTGCACTTTACAGGATGTAATAATTCCCCATAAACATTCGGACAACATGTCACTATATAGCGAGTAAAAGCACCTTTTCTTTGAAGTGTGATCTCATAGCTGTGAGTGTGTGAACACAGTGGTGTGTGTTGGTGTCGGCACCAAACCTGTCAGGGCCGGTTCTGGTCTGGCCTTGGGTTCTGGACCAGGTAAGTGAGCGGGCTGAGTGACATCATTGACGGTTCCCCCTATCTGCTGTCATTAGGAATTGGACTTGGGTATCCCACTGGACAGAAGGCTAAGGAGCACAAACCTGGTAAAACCATCACCACGGCAACCATGTGGTGCTTGTGTCTGTGTGTGTCCTGTGTCGTATTCGTCTGTAACCCTCTGTGAAACCGGCGTCTCGTGGTCCGCTCACGTCGAGCTTTTGTTTGCATGAAACCACACATGTCCAACATGTCGAGCTTGTCTGTTGTCGTCTGGTGTTCCGTGTCAGTGTTTGGTCAGTGCTGCATGTTGCATGAGTTCCTCTTATCACCACAGAGTCTTAATGAGGGTCCATGTGTGTTGAGTACGTTGGTTGAGAGCTGAAGGGGCTGCTGGGTAAATAGGGGATGCAAACAACTAAATCCGCACTAACAACTTCATGGAAATCAGATTACTTAGATGAGACTGTTCTACAACTCTGGTTCTGATTCACAGACATCGGGTTATAGTTTGCATGAAAACTTCAATCTCTTCCTGCTGTGTCCCTTCGGTCTCTGCCTTCACTCAGCTGTTATTATCAGTTGTCCTGGTCACACACTGATGATCAGGTGGCGTCCTTGTCTTGTGTTTTTATGGCATTTCAACACAAACGTGGTGGCAACATGGTCTTTTTAACTCCAATGAGAAGCACCGGCTTTTCATAGTGTGGCTTCAGTTGTGTGTTTGTTATTATGCTGACGATCCCGGACTAAATCCAGACCATAATGGATTTGGTCTCGCTCTGATGCACACAGTAACAGTAAATCTGCTGCTGTGCTTCTCATCCACCTGTCTGCACCACCAAGACGTCCTGCATGCATGATGATGTTTCTCTACCAGGTGTGTTTGCAGCCGATTTGCTCGGACCTCACTCGGCCAATCTGGGCAGAGCTGTTCAGGATCCGAGGAGAGAAAAGAGCAGAGCCCTGGGTCCCTCATATGGAGACAGAACTCTTGGACTTGAAGGACCCCACATGAGGAGAAGTTATATACCTACCGGTCCTCAACTACAGCCAGAAGCTGGCTTTAGACCTGCCGTACCGCCACATGGGACAGAGGTCAAAAGCCTTGATCTGAGAGTCCAGTTGTCACGCCTCGGAACGACGATAACCCTAGATAAACAGAGTAAAGGTCTCGATCTTTCACAAGCACACGGAGGAGAGGGTTACCAGCCTCAGGTCTTAGACAGACATGCAGCCACGCTGTCTGCTGGAGGTGGAAGACAGCAACCGCCTCCTCATAAAGACAACGTCAAAGGTCTGCAGAGCGCCAGAGACTTTGATGCATCCATCCAACAACATCAGCGAGGCCCAAACTGTCGTGATTTCTCAGATGTGTTAGGAAGCGATCGGCGTGAGCTCTTGGGTTTACAAACACAGATCACTCGAGGTTTAACTCATGTTGGTAAGGAGGACAGCAAACATCTGGGACCAACCCATCAGCAGCCTCTTTCACATCCTCAAGATGGCAGAACCGATATATTCTCCCTCCCACAAAGTCAAGGAAGCTATTTATCTGCAGACAGGCAGGATGTGAAAGACCTTGGGCTTCTAGCTAAAGACAAAAATGTGCCCAGAATCCACGGGACTGTTGATTCTCTAAATGCACAAGGAGTAAGGGGCGGCTTCGGACCGGAGATCCCAGGTGCAAGCGGACCCCAAACTTTAGGCACCGGCCCGGTAGAAGGCCAGGCAGCTAAAGGCTTCACTGCTGACGGTCAGAAGGTAAAACACCTTTCCCACGCTGACGTCACAGAGTCACGAGCTCTCAGTGTCCCAGGACAGACTGGGAGGAATGGCCAGGCAACAAGTAAGAGCCAAGTCTTTACACACCACCACATGTCATCATTCTGTGCATCAGTTATTCAAATGCTTTTCATTTCCTCCATATTTGGCCACGTCTGGATTTCTTTCTCGATCTAGGAAGTGAGATTGTGTTTGGAACGTGTGTCTGTAGTCGTTTTGTAGTTCTTTTCGGCCATGTTTCCAGATGACACTTCCTGGACTGGAGGAGTTACTGCTCACTCACATTTGCAGTCAGTATGATACAACCAAGGCAGACACAGTTAGATTTCATAGCTGACTCATTGGAGACATAAAACAGGAGCTAAGTGCTATAAATGTGAGTTTAATACCAAACCAGGTGCAGTTTATGGTTCTGGATCGATGAAATGTTTGTTCATTGCTAGAGGTTTTATGGCTTCTATGATCATTGTCTGATAAATGCAGCAGTGTTTGGGATTTACATGTTTTATTTCCTGTTCATCAGGATGCTAACGGCGGTCGCTGCTCCCTTTTTTCTTAATCCCTTTGTTTCCTGTTTCCTGCATCAACGTCTCTCTGCATCTATTTGTTCTTTAATTAGTTCTGATGTGGTTGACCGGTTGGTGTGTACGCAGGTCAGATCTGGTGCAGCGTGTTGGAGCCCTTGAATGATGGGTTTTGTTTCCAGGAAGTAGTCCGCTCTCGTTCTTAGTCCTGCTGTGAGCGGTGGTGGGTTCCTTCTTTTAAATAATATTGTAATTTTCAGAGGGGAGGAAGTGGAACAAGAAGATGAAAAGGGAAAGGGGAAGAAGACAATATATAAAAGAAGAACACAGATTTCATAAACCGACGTTGAAGAAGATTCAGCATCTGGTCTTGTGGGGTTTTTGGGATTGGGTCCAGGAAAGTGTCCAGTGGATAAACATGTGGAAATCTATTGTGTTTAGTTTTCTGTTCCGCCATCAGCTGCACATGTTCACCCCTCCATTAGTAACATTGAAAGCTGACAGCCCATATAAATGTTTCTTCTATGAATGTTGCTGCAGTTGGTTTCTGAAGAGGAAGCTGAGCATTGTGTGGATTCCTCCCCAGGTTACACGGGCGGTGCAGGAAACTACCTGGGTGCGGGTCTGGGCGCCGGCGGCTACGGAGCAGGTAATGCTGCACACCGACACCATCCTGCAGGAAATAGACCCAGCCGGCTGATGCTGATGGAGATGCTGGTGTGACCTGTGCTAAAGGATTCATGCTCCCCTACAGGTTTGGGGCAGGGAGCATACCTGGGTGGTGCTGCCGGCAAACACGGTAAACGTGATTCATTCTTGTGTTTTCTGTAATGATTCTATGCTCACATCCCTGTTGCACCGTGTCTAACTCTCTGTCTCCACTATAACTGGGCAGCTGCTGCTCTCGGACAGGGGGGGTTTCCCCTCGGAGCTGCAGGGAGGTCACCTGGTGAGGCTGGGAAATAATTACTATTCTTCAGGCCTCCTCAACAAACCCAATGGGCTTATGCAAACTTAGGGGCTTGTCTGAAAACACAGACTTAAAAACGCTGTTTTTCATGGCCAGTAGAGACTTCAGGCTTCAGTTTATTTTCCTACCTTGTCTATTTGTGTCTATAGATTATGCCTCATTTGCAAATTTAAACACACGATCTCAGAAACACTTGTCTTAATAAGTAATGAACTGGGGACGTTTCCTGACTGCTGGTTGTTTTTTTGCTTCCCCTGAGGAGAATCAGCCCTGAATGTTAATGTGCAGCATGTGAAAGGAGCCGAGGGCAACATCAGCTACTTTGCCTTGTAAACTGATCATTTGCTTGCAAGTCTTTCTAGAAAAATAAAAAGCTCCCGTTGAGTTCATCTCCACCTTTCTTTAAAGGTCGGAGGAGCTGCTCTTCTTTTCCTTTCTGTTCAATAATTCATCGTGCTTTTAGAACCAAAGGATTCCTCACAAACCATTTCAGATCCATCTCCTTAAGTACGGATGTATTTAGAGTGAAGTCCCATCCAATATGTTTGAATGTGTCCTGGATAAAGCATTGATCGGTTGATTGATGATCACAGGCTATGGTGACGGGCTGACCGGATACCTGGGGGCCACGGCAGGCAACGGCTATGGTAAGAGAGAACCAACATTCAAATAGAAGAAACACAACTGAGGACCGCTCTCGGCATCGGAGGGAATCCGGAGGGATGCCATTCAGTTTGTGTGACTTCCTCTGACATGTTGGTGCTGAAGCTTTGTCTGAAGGGACTCCACAGGCATGCAGGGACCCTTTAAAGATCTCCTTGCCTGTTTGGTTCTGGGTTCAGTCTAAATGTCTGAATGTTTTGATCTCAGCAGGTTATGGGAACGGTTACGGCGATGCTCACGGGGCTGGTGAGTGTCATTTCAAGAAAACACACACACGATTAAGGAGAAGAGTCATTAGCAGCTAATCAGCACTGTGTTTCAGGGCTTGGTTACCCTTCAGAGTTAGCTGATGGTGCCGAGAACAAAGCAGGCAAGCGTCAAGGTAACAGGCGATGCACTAACCCGTAGATGCTTTAACCTTTCTCCAGCTGTAAAATAAGAGCATTTCATTCGCCGGGTGTAGCTGTATCATCTCTCATGTAGAAGCTGGTCAGTTTAATCTGGTGGTTTCTGACTTCCTGCTCATGTAGATGCTTTACACACTTTATAATGTCAAGTTAATGGAAGAACCGTGTCTGCATGTTTACATGTCTTTCTGTATTTCCAGCCCTCGGTGTAGGAGCCTACGCTGGACCAGTCTCAGGGCCCTACGGTAAGGGATCAGAGCTCTCTGAACCTGTAATCCAACCTTCACCATGAAGACCTCTATGAACACATCATCTGTGCTGTTGGTCTTTCAGGAGCTCTCGGTGCAGGACTCGACTCAACTGGTGGCAAATACGGTGAGCGGCGCTGTCGTGATGACCTCATCCTCCTGTGATGACAGCGTCTGTGGATGTGGCGCTCCGAGCCAGATTCAGACTCGTAGATAGAGCTGAGCTGGTTAACGGTTGCATGGTTTGAAGTGGTGGGACATGAGTAAGTTCTGGTTTTCCCCGTTGCAGGAGGGGCTGCTCAGGGTCCTTACGGCAACGCTCCAATGATTCCTACTGGTTTGGAGGGTAAGAACTACCAACTTCAGTCACTAAGCCCCGCCCCCGGCTACTAACGAGCTCCATGGAGCCCACACTGTCTCTGTGCCTTCAATGAATGAGTATAAAGTGTTTGGTTTGGAGGATTCATCCAGGATGTTAAACCGATTCAGCAGAAAACTGCTTACACACTAGAAGGTAAAGCTGATTGTAAAAGTCAACCTTTTGAAAAGCTTCACCGGGAGATCCAGACTATGAAGTGAAGGAACGTGCTGTACTTCTCCAAGGTGACTCCTGCAGCAGTACTTCTCAGTACTCAAGGATTATACTAGTGGATCGAATTTAAGTACCAGTGGAGATGAACGAGGACTCGTTGGACTCGCCTCCCCCTCAGTTGTTATTCTCCTTTATCAGCACACTCTGATGTTTATGGTTTTATGACGTTAATAAACTGACGTTTAGACCCGTCCATGTGTTGGTGGAAGCCGGGCGTCAGTCACAGCATTAATGGCCTCAAAGTGCTGAACGGAACAATAAGGTTAGAATGAATAATCACCACCAGTGGAATCCAAACACCGTCCTCTTTCCACCACAATCACTCATCCTGTTATTGAACCAACCACCCTCTAACTAAGGTTTGTCCCCCGCCCCCAGGTGATGGGGGCTACCCGTATCCTGCTCAGCAGCTCAACCTCGCCGCTGAAGGTGCCAAAACCACCAACAAGTATGGTGAGAATGACTGAGTGTTGGCTGTAAGGTGGTAAACGGTGGATGGAAATGTAACGGTGCAGCGGGGTGTGATGAGCCCCGCCGAGGTGATGATTAATGAATTCATTAAGAACATACCTCTCTATCTTCACGGGACAGATGGAATCTGATATGAATCTAGGATATGAAGCCGTGCTGTTTGTGTTGAAGTCCGAATATCTACATTTTATTATTTTTTATGTTTCAGGAGCTGGAGTGGGATACGGAGCTCAGCAGACAGGTGAACTTCCCTCCACTCTCTCAGCTAACAGACACACACACACACACACACACACACACACACACACACACACACACACACACACACACACACACACACACACACACACACACACACTCTCACACACACACACACTCACACACACAGACACTTATACACACACACACACAGACACACACACAGACACTTATACACACACACACACAGACACACACACACACACACACACACACACACACACAGACACACACACACACACACACACACACACACACACAGACACACAGACACACACACACAGACACACACACACACACACACACACACAGACACTTATACACACACACACCACACACACACACACACACACACACAGACACTATACACACACACAGACACACACACAGACACACACACACACACACACACACAGACACACAGACACACACACACACAGACACAACACACACACACACACACAGACACACAACACACACACAGACACACACAGACACACACACACACACACACACAGACACACACACACACACTCACACACACACACACACACACACACACCACACACACAGACACTTAAACACACACACACACACACACACACACACACACACAACACACAGACACACACACACACACAGACACACACACACAACACACAGACACACACACACACAGACACTTATACACACACACACACACACACAGACACTCACACACACACACAGACACACACACACACACACACAGACACACACAGACACACACACACACACACAGACACACACACACACACACACACACAGACACACACAGACACACACACACACACACAGACACACACACACACAGACACACACACACAGACACACACACACACACACAATCATCACATTGTAAATCAACGCGGTGGCTGCATCAACATAATAACAATGATCTGTTCTAATCGTCTTCTATAATTGAGATTTTAATTTGTAGTTTGTAACGTTTCTCCATCGCCCCCCCCCTAAAGGTTCAGAAACCATCAGGTGAAGTATTGTGTGTATTTGCTCTTGTTGTTAAACATCCATGCTTGTGTGTGTGTGATCAGGTTACGGGGCGCTCGGAGCAGCTCACGACGTGTTGGGTACGCAACGAAACCCCACACTTCCTCATCTCTGACCAGCTTCCACTCTGCTGCTTCATGCATAATATTAAACACACTGTGCAGCAGAAAAATGCTTACATATCTAAATATCATGTGGTTTTGACTGGAAGTATAGAAACAAACGAGGTGCAGCTATTTTTAGAGAATGCAGCTTGTTCTCAGCGTCTCTTTAACCTGTTATGAGCATGGACTTAAGTAGGCTGAAAGTCCAACTGCATGCATGATGGATTCTGTTCCCCTCGAGGGTCTGCACAGCGAGTCCTCTATAGTCCTCTATAGTCCTCTATAGTCCTCTATAGTCCTCTATAGACTCCACACTGCTTGTTTAAGCTTTAACCGAGCTGTCAAACCACATTTCTGACACTGAACCGGTTTGATGGTTCGCAGGAGAACAAGCTGGCAAATATGGCGACGTGAACGGAGCCCATGGGAACGGATACAAAGGTGAGAATAAAGGTTAAAATGTGTGATTTAATTACGGCTGCTATGAATCCTCCTGATGACCTCTGCCCTCTCTGTCTCTTTAACCAGGCTGACTCCGATGACGTGGACATCGTGGATGGTTGTGTTTTTAAAGCTTCGTGTGTTGTCTGTTGGTCTGCTCTATTTTAACCTCCTTGTCTGTCTCCGTGAACGCTTCAAACCTGCAGCCCCACCAGGCTCATCCTGAAAACACTGAACAAACGTGGTGGTGATTGACTGCTAACATTAACATGACTGTTAATGTTTTCAAATCCATATTAAAATGAACTGTTTAATCCAATAAAGGACCTGTAAATGATGCTTTAAAAGGAAAGCACTGTTCATGATGTTTCCCTGCATGCATTGTTCTGTAAGCGGGTCAGCTGAGCCTCATTCAGACAGGAAGTTCACCACTTCCTGCGTCACAAACACTCACATCAAAACCCGAAATCATGAGATGAAACAATCAAATACAGTTCAGATATGATGCTTTTATTCTGGATAAACAAAAATAATGATGTGGTTAAAATACATGAAACACTGTTATATGTGTATGTAAAGGTAATAAAACAATATAGCATTCCTAAGTTTATAGTATAATAAGTACATTTTGACAGCTGTAGATGACGTACTGCTATATATCTCTGCTTTAAGTCACATTCTGAATGATTTAAGCATTTTAGCAGACATCTGGATCTGATGCTGATTTACGAGAGGCTTCATTAACAGAAGTAGAAACTTTAAAGTGTTCCGTTAAATGAAATTCGAACTGAACATTTGCCATAATTAAGCTGCTTTCATTATGACGTCCTTCTGATTATCCATCACACGGGTGTGAAATCAGGCGTAGACTGGTTCCTCTGTGAGCCCGTCTCCTCCACCAACACGCCCATCCCCAGCAGGACGGCCTTTGGAATGGGCTGAGCGTGACGGGACACGTACAGCGCCTTCAGACTCTGACTCATCGGTGAAGGTTTGTAGTCCCTGCAGGCGTCTCCGCTCAGACTCGGGGCACATCTCACATCCAGCTTGAAGAACAGCTGGCCCCGTTGGAGGTTGCAGAGATCCTGCTTGACCCCGGCAGACAGGACTTGCTCACACTCTCCCAGCAGGTCGTCGTCCCACTTGTTGTCCTCGTCCCACACCTCGAACCTCACCCTGTTTGCCGAGGTCAGATCCTGGGAGCCGAAGTCCAGGACCATGGCCCAGTGAGGGTTGTTGTTGTTGTAGATGACGGGCGAGCGCCACGCCACCCCGTTGAAGGACACCTTCACGTAGCCGTCCGTGGCGGTGGAGTAGTCCCCCCAGAGACCGGACGCCCGCTGCACCGTCACGATGACCCGGGCCATGCCCTTGCGGGTCGGGCAGCAGTCCTGGCCCACGGCGGCATCGTTGTGGCACTGGCAGACGCAGGAGTCCCTCGGGTCACTCTTCACGCCGGCGCCACAGCGCTCGCTGCAGTTCTTCCACAGGCCTTTCTCCAGGATGTAGTGGCTGATGGCCGAGCGCAGCGTCTTCCGGGCGGGGCTGGTGGTGGGCAGCAACTCGTGGAGCGAGTCCAGGGAGTAGGAGATTATGTCTGGGTACTGTGGTATGGTGTTCAGCCAGTCTTTGTAGGCCGCTGGGTCTTTTTCAGCCGAGAAGAGAAGGTCTGGATCTGTCGTGTGCCCCCCCTTTGTTTCTGTGAACCTGTGAGATGTTTCAACAAGTGAGCCACTTTTCCTGTGCTGTGAATAGTAGTGGGACGATATATCGGAATATCGCGATACTCCCTGCTGCGATACGTTATCGATACAAGTATCGATTTCTTTTTCCTTAAACTGACTGATTCCATGCATTAAGCCTGCTTTGCCTCACCAGACTCACTACTTCATGACTCCGCCTGGCCTTCTGCCAGTTTATGGCTATGTTGGAATGATGTCACACGTAGACATGATGTCATACCTGCTCAGTGTGTGTTAAAGACAGGCTAAGACTGCACCGACTATAAACCCAGTATACCATTCATTCCTGCGTTTGCCTTTTCACGGTTTATTTGTTCTCCTTCAGATACACAGATATCGTGATGCACATCGTAGATATAAATATATCGTGTATCAGAATCGTGATATCAGTGTTATCGTGAGGGTACTCAGGCTCAAATAAATCATACCTGTCGCTGAAGAGGCTGGAGAAGGACGTCTTGCTGTCCATCTTGTTAACCTCGTTCTTGCAGTGCTTTGCCTGAGTTTTTATGTCCACTCTGATGCTGGCGGACGCCTCGACTTCCAGACACATCTGCACCTCCTCCACGCTGAGGCCCTGCAGGCGGGCCTGGCACTGCCTGATGCTGGTCACGGACTCGATGCTGCCTCCCAACTTCACCTGGAAGGAGATGTTTAAACACATACAAGCTTTGCATTTTGTGGAATTACTTACTTTTCCAGGACTTTTCATTCACCTTGGTGACATAATGGGTGCCGAAGTCGTCGATCAGCTTGTAAAACCGCTGCTTGTTTTCCCGACTGTAGACTTTGGGGAGCTGTGCCACGGCTTTACGAAATTCTCTGTTCAACTTGGGATTGTGGGAAACTCTGTAGCTGTGAAAGAAAACAGGATCATTTATTTCCAGTTAAAGGGTGGGGGGGGGGGGGGTCCTCATCTTCTCACCTGTAGTACTCGCAGGACATGCTCTGGCTCGTGAAGCTGAACTTGTCGTTCTTGGTCTTCTCCATGGAGTAAGCAGCCAGTTTGGAGTGAGTACCAGCGAGCATCAATGAGGCACCCTTCACCCCGGCGTTAACATCCAGATTGAGCTGCCAGTTGTTTTCCACGGACGAGGAGCTGGAGCTGACCAGAGACTCGCTGGACCGGTGGAGGGTGCTGGTCACTTTGGCGCTGCAGGACTGCTTGGGCCTCCAGTCCACCACGGCCAACGGCAGCGCCTGCTTCCTGTTCTCCAAGTAGGGGTTGCTGCACAGGACGCATGTTTGGTCCTTGCGTTTCCACGGCTTCATGTCGAGCACGTAGGCTCCCTTCCGCTCCATCTTGGTGATGTCGAATCCTTCCCCGGCCAGATTGGTACCCGGAGCCACGTCTGCATCCGAGCACTCGCTGGCCGTCCCTTCTGTGCACGACTGGTACGCACCCGGGAGGCACAGTATGAGGCAGGCAAAGCTGCAAACATTCAACAGGAACATGCTTCTTTACGCTCAGTGATGCAAACTGACGCTTTATTCTGAAAAAGAAACATTTAGTTGACATCTTTCAGTTTAACCATCCTTCTGCATCTTTTCTTCACTTTTCAGGCCCCGACATCATTTTGGATCAAATCTAAATTACATCTAGGCGTCATTTAAACTCCTTAGCGTAGCATTTTCTGCATTAGGTCTAGAGCAAAAATAAAACATCATCCAGCGTTGCATGTTTTCATCTCCCGCTGCAGTTTTCTTTATGTGAAAGTCACTCATTCATCATGAATATCCTCACTGGCACCAAGAATAGAAACCAATGAAATACAGAATGAATAATGAGTATATTTGCCTTTTATGTTCTGCGTGGATCGGCTCAAGTTCATATCTCAGCCGATTCAAAGGTAATCAAACTTTTTCCGTTGTCGCCCCCAGACTATCAGGACACATTTTTAATCAACCAATTACAGCTGCACTCGAGTCACAACCACACAGTTACTTTGGTAACATTGACTCATAAATAACCCAATGTTTTAAAACAGGGCGGAGCGATGCTATAATCACTCAGTTATTAAAAAACAATCATCACTGGATGATTAATAACTTAATAACTCACAGACGGCTGCGTATATATTCAAATAGTGACAACGTGAAATATTATTTCACCATCAGCTCCGACTCACCTTCGTGCTGCCTCTTCATGTGAAACTGCTGTGAGTGTGATGATCGAGGCTTTGCCTCTAGAAAAGGGGGGCAGGCGGTGATGAGGTGGTGACGGTGGTCTTCAGAGAGCATGGGGGGGGCTTTCCAGTCAAGAACGACCCAGAGACCACAAACGTATCATTTCTCTGAAGTGGTGGTGGCTTGTGGCCGAGCTCGATGACACGTCAAAATGGTTCCTATCATTATCAACTCTTTATTGATATAAATGGGCCGGTCAGGACATGCAGGTTTACCTGGATTTCTATGTTTTTAAATAAAACTACAACATTTGACTCTTCCAACTTACACAGAGAACAAATGACCCAAATGTTGTGGACATGGCTGCATGTAAAGGTCACCGAATACCTGCACAAAGGTCAAACGGTTCTCTCATGTTAGAGTGTATTTGTATTATTATTATTGTGTCATAGTTTCTCAGTGAAGGAGATCCCAGATTTTACATTTTTCTTTCGATTGCCTTTTCTGACATCTAGAAGAAAAGTTTGTCCTTTTCAATGTGTTATATTATTATTATTATTATTATTATTATCATCATCTAGCACTTTTCCAGATGCACAAAGACGACTACTGATTTACTTCCTGTACAGGTTGTTTGGTGGGAACTTGTCCGTCTGCCTGTATTTAGTGCATACTTGCTCCACACCCCTCTTCTTCAGCACTTATCATTCCTGCATGGGGCGCGCTGCTCACACATTAGAAATGGAAACTTTGGTTGGATAATTAAATGTTCAGCCAAACCGGTAGGTTTTCAAAAGTGCATAACAGCTGGCCTGAATGTTGCATCAAACACGACGTTATATAAATTGCTGAAGTCATGGATGGGTTGGTGCTGAGCAGGGCTGCACGGTGGTGTAGTGGGTAGCACTCTCGCCTCACAGCGAGAGGGTCCCGGGTTCTATTCCTGGGTTGGCCCGGGAGTTTGCATGTTCTCCCCGTGTAAGCGTGGGTTCTCTCCGGGTTCTCCGGCTTCCTCCCACAGTCCAAAGACATGCAGGATGGGGATAGGTTGATTGGTGACTCTAAAGGTGTGAATGGTTGTCGTTGGTGCCGTTGGTGATGTGTCCAAACTGTCTGGGCGTCTCCTCTAGGCTGACAGAAGGCCAGCATGGACGGGTCAAACCATCCCTCCAGGTTCCCTTCAGGCACATGTCTTTGGTCGTTTTGCATCTCTATGTGGTGGTTTTGCAGTAACGCTGGTTGGACAGGAACCCATAGCTGCTCTTTGTTTTTAACGCCAAACATGCGATGGGTGCAGCGACAGCGGCCTGTGGCGGGGAAAGCGGTTTCACGGTTTGATCGATGTGAAAAAGTAACGCTGTTTTTCTCAAGTGTTGGTGGGTTTCACCCAAAGGTGACAAACGGACACTCAGACACCAAACAAACAACTTCTAAAGACGCTCACAACAAAACGAAACACAGTTTCAAGAACATTTGTACGGAGGTATATGTGAACAATTTAATCAGTCAGGAGTAGATTTACTAAGATGGAAGGAAACAGTATAAACATAAACAGCAGTAGATGCAATAGATGCAATTTGTTATATAATAGTATTATTATATATATATATCTATTATATTATGTAATAGTACAAGCAGTGAAATATATATATATAAGGCAACAAATGCTAAATGCATCAATTCATACATTAAAAATACATTTTGACAGCACAAAGGAGGTGTTTAACACAGCAGGAAATGAACTAAATGAAATATGAAATATAGAAAAACTGTACAGTCTGAAGGTATTAAACAATGTAATGTTATAATCTTCCTCCACTTTCTGCAAAATTGAGACTCATTGCGTCATGTCAACCACATCCGATGACCACGTGACGTGTGGGCTGGGGTGGGGGTGGGGGTCTGGTTCTTGAGGTGCGGTCCGAGCAGCAGAGACAGGGTGAGAGGTGGAGGTGGTGTGATTCATCCGGATCCTCAACAGTTCGCTTTCTGTTGGAGGATTAATGCGCGTCACATGCTGCCTTCATGTGCTCCTCGGAAACGTCTAAATCGATGTCCTGTATTGCTTTTGTGCAGTAATAATGGCAGAACCCCCCCATGATGACACAAGTTCAGCTGTTGTTGAGAAGTCAAGCAGCTATGGTGTCTGGATGGAGACCACCATAGACCTGCAACAGCAACAGATCATGATTATAATCAGAGACCCCAGAATTTAAAAAGTATTTTTCCCGCTATGATCATGGTTTTCAGAGAATTCCACATTTTGGCCTTTCGAAACATTTTTTCATCTCAACTATAATATCACTAAAGAAGAAATGTGCACGTTTGTTACGATAATCAATATGATTATGTATATATTATGGATCTCAACATTGCCGATGCTAATAATGTTCTTTCTGGTCATCATGTAATCTCAGTATTTCAGTGCAGTGAAGGCAGCTGAGCTCTGTCAGTACTGGCATTTACCCTGCCGATGCCGCCAAGCAGCATGAAACTCACCCAGTAAAACGGAACCAGAGCAGAAGTGAAACGCGTTCGCCTTCAAAATAAAAGGTGTATCTTAAATAAATGTCTTTTCATCTCTTTTTTTTTAGAAAGCTGGATTACCAGGTGGGACAAGTGTGAAGCTGCTTTGGAGGCCAGAAGTCCTAGGATGGAGGTGATGCATTGGGGATAGGAATTGATTATATATCTTTGTGTTGGGCCCTGACAGACACGCTAGTGTCTTGTTTGTGACGTTGACTCGTCTGGAGAAGCAGACACTAACTCAGATTAAATGTTTTTCATAAAATGACATGTATTGAATCTCACACTGAGGGAATCAGGAGAGAAAATCCCCTCACAAAGAGTTCATATTGTTCTCACACAGTAGTTACCAACAGAAAACTTAGGGCTAAAAAGATGAACAAGTTCCCGAGCAGGAGTACATGTGGAGAGAGGGAAGATCAATACTTAAATACATAAAAAAAAAATGTTTGCTTATAGATCATTGTCTATTATGTTCATATTTACACAAGTATATATATATATATTCACTTGTAACCACATATACACATAAATGTACATTCACACGAGGACGTGAAATGCTATGTCTGAACATACAGTCGCAGTCTATAACGAACGCTTGAGTTTTATTTTGAAATCCGTGAGCGGAAGTGTCGTGGTTGTGATCTCACGCTTGACGCTCGTTGAAGCAGCAAGGCGATGCAGGGGGACTGAAGGCCGCCTGAGAAGACGCCGCATTTCCACGAACAGAGCCGGACCGGAATAATGGAGGGAAACACGGTGACACGGAGGTTGAAGAGGCCGAATACGAGCTGCGAGGACCCGGCGTGTGTTTGGAGTCCCCGGGCGTCTGCTTCCTCATCCCCGCTCACAGGACATCGGTAGCCGACCCGGCGTTTTGCTAGCCCGCACGTCCAGATCCAGAATCACGGATCTTCTTTTTTATTTATTTATTTTTTATATAAAAGCGTTACGAAATCTAGTCCTGACCCGAGCATATGACGCTCGTTTGCGTCCCATTCCAACGGGAAAGCTGCTCGTCTGACCGCGGATCCAGCTAGCATCACCTGGAGTCGGATGGACGGCGGCTCGTCCGCAGCATCCCCGCCGCCGGGGACGCGTCCCCGCACCGCGGCGCCAGCCACCGAGGCAGCGGCTTCAACATGACGGAGGAACACACCACGCGTTTATTTGGTTCTATTTAACTTTTAGACGTCATGCCCGTCCCGAGCGCGCAGCAGGAAGCCGGCTGGCCGCGTCAGGCTGCAGCCCCGCGGGGGGCACTCACACCGGTACCGGCGGTCCAGAGCGAGCAGCGGCGGCGCTGAGAGCCTCCGTCCCGGGTGGGTGGGTGGTTGGGGGGCAGCGAGATTTGCTAGCACCCGAACGCTAGCAGGGAGGGGGGCTACCGGCACAATAGAAGTCCCCCTAAAAAGAACACCAATGGTTTCCCATAAGGTCTTCGTTGCAATAATCCTGCTGAATGTGTACATGGGGGTACAGTCCGTGTTCTACTTCTTCGGCGGGGTCCTGCTGACTGCCCTGTGTGCCATGGCTTACTTAAACGGACCCAGGCTGCTGGACTGGGCCAGTTCACCTCCACACCTCCAGTTCAACAAGTACGTCCTCACGGGATACCGGCCCATCTCCTCCGTGCAGGACTGCGTCCGGAGCCTGTTCTACCTGCACAACGAGCTGGGGAACATATACACTCACGGTGAGTACTTATACACTCTGTACACTCTATACACTCACTGTGAGTACTTATACACTCTGTACACTATATATACACTCACTGTGAGTACTTATACACTCTGTACACTATATACACTCACTGTGAGTACTTATACACTCTGTACACTCTATATACACTCACTGTGAGTACTTATACACTCTGTACACTCTATACACTCACGGTGAGTACTTATACACTCTGTACACTATATACACTCACGTGTGAGTACTTATACACTCTGTACACTCTATATACACTCACGGTGAGTACTTATACACTCTGTACACTATATACACTCACGGTGAGTACTTATACACTCTGTACACTCTATATACACTCACTGTGAGTACTTATACACTCTGTACACTCTATATACACTCACTGTGAGTACTTATACACTCTGTACACTATATATACACTCACTGTGAGTACTTATACACTCTGTACACTCTATACACTCACGGTGAGTACTTATACACTCTGTACACTCTATATACACTCACGGTGAGTACTTATACACTCTGTACACTATATACACTCACGGTGAGTACTTATACACTCTGTACACTCTATATACACTCACGGTGAGTACTTATACACTCTGTACACTCTATATACACTCACTGTGAGTACTTATACACTCTGTACACTCTATACACTCACGGTGAGTACTTATACACTCTGTACACTCTATATACACTCACTGTGAGTACTTATACACTCTGTACACTCTATACACTCACGGTGAGTACTTATACACTCTGTACACTATATACACTCACGGTGAGTACTTATACACTCTGTACACTCTATATACACTCACTGTGAGTACTTATACACTCTGTACACTCTATACACTCACGGTGAGTACTTATACACTCTGTACACTATATACACTCACGGTGAGTACTTATACACTCTGTACACTATATACGCTCACGGTGAGTACTTATACACTCTGTACACTCTATACACTCACGGTGAGTACTTATACACTCTGTACACTCTATACTCACGGTGAGTACTTATACACTCTACACTATATACTCACGGTGAGTACTTATACACTCTGTACACTATATACGCTCACGGTGAGTACTTATACACTCTGTACACTTATACACTGGTGAGTACTTATACACTCTGTACACTTATACACTCACTGTGAGTACTTTACACTCTGTACACTCTATACACTCCACTGGTGAGTACTTATACACTCTGTACACTCTATCACGGTGAGTACTTATACACTCTGTACACTATACCTCACGGTGAGTACTTATACACTCTGTACACTCTATACACTCACGGTGAGTACTTATACACTCTGTACACTCTATCATCACGGTGAGTACTTATACACTCTTACACTCACGGTAGTACTTATACACTCACGGTGAACTTACACGTATCACTCTATACACCTTCACGTTATAACCACGGTGTACACTTATCACTCAGGTGAGTACTTATACCTCACGGTGAGTACTTACTCACTGTAGTACTTATACACTCTTACGGTGATACTTATCACTCTGAGTACTTATAACCTACGCTAGTACACTCATGTGATACTTATTACACTCACGGTGAGTACTTAGTACACTCTATACACTCACGGTGAGTACTTATACACTCTGTACACTCTATACACTCACGGTGAGTACTTATACACTCTATACACTCACGGTGAGTACTTTTACACTCTGTACACTCTATACACTCACTGTGAGTACTTATACACTCTGTACACTATATACACTCACGGTGAGTACTTATACACTCTGTACACTATATACACTCACGGTGAGTACTTATACACTCTGTACACTCTATACACTCACGGTGAGTACTTATACACTCTGTACACTCTATACACTCACGGTGAGTACTTATACACTCTGTACACTATATACACTCACGGTGAGTACTATATACACTATACACTCACAGTGAGTACTTATACACTCTGTACACTCTATACACTCACGGTGAGTACTTATACACTCTGTACACTCTATACACTCACGGTGAGTACTTATACACTCTGTACACTCTATACACTCACGGTGAGTACTTATACACTCTGTACACTCTATACACTCACGGTGAGTACTTATACACTCTGTACACTCTATACACTCACGGTGAGTACTTATACACTCTGTACACTCACGGTGAGTACTTATACACTCACGGTGAGTACTTATACACTCTGTACACTCTATACACTCACAGTGAGTACTTATACACTCTATACACTCACGGTGAGTACTTATACACTCTGTACACTATATACACTCACAGTGCGTACTATATACACTATACACTCACAGTGAGTACTTATACACTCTGTACACTATACACTCACGGTGAGTACTTATACACTCTGTACACTCTATACACTCACGGTGAGTACTTCATACATCTGTACACTTATACACTCACAGTGCGTAACCTATATACACTATACACTCAGTGAGATTCACATGATACACTCATACACTACAGGTGAGTACTTATACACTCTGATACAGTCTATACACTCACGGTGAGTACTCTATACACTTGATACACATCTATACACTCACAGTGAGTACTATATACAGATACACTCACGGTGAGTATTATACACGTCACTGAGATACTACAGTACACATCTAAGACTCACAGGTGAGTACTTATACACTCGATACACTCACAGAGTACTAAGTAGCAGTATCTACAGATCACGTGACTACAGTTATACAGCAGCACTGATCTACAGATACAATCTACAGATACAGTAGAGATACAGTACAGATCTACAGATCACAGGGAGTACCGCAGAAGAGATCTACAGATACAGTACAGATCTACAGATACAGAGTCACAGATACAGGAGAGATCTACAGATACAGATCTACAGATACAGTAGAGATCTACAGATACAGATCTACAGATACAGAGAGATCTACAGATACAGATCACAGATACAGTAGAGATCTACAGATACAGATCTACAGATACAGTAGAGATCTACAGATACAGATCACAGATACAGAGAGATCACAGATACAGATCTACAGATACAGTAGAGATCTACAGATACAGATCCACAGATACAGTAGAGATCTACAGATACAGATCTACAGATACAGTAGAGATCTACAGATACAGATCTACAGATACAGTAGAGATCTACAGATACAGATCCACAGATACAGGAGAGATCTACAGATACAGATCTACAGATACAGTAGAGATCTACAGATACAGATACAGATCTACAGATACAGTAGAGATCTACAGATACAGTAGAGATCTACAGATACAGTAGAGATCTACAGATACAGATACAGATCTACAGATACAGTAGAGATCTACAGATACAGATCTACAGATACAGTAGAGATCTACAGATACAGATACAGATCTACAGATACAGATCTACAGATACAGTAGAGATCTACAGATACAGATACAGATCTACAGATACAGTAGAGATCTACAGATACAGATACAGATCTACAGATACAGTAGAGATCTACAGATACAGATACAGATCCACAGATACAGGAGAGATCTACAGATACAGATCTACAGATACAGTAGAGATCTACAGATACAGTAGAGATCTACAGATACAGATACAGATCTACAGATACAGTAGAGATCTACAGATACAGATACAGATCTACAGATACAGATACAGATCTACAGATACAGTAGAGATCTACAGATACAGATCTACAGATACAGATCTACAGATACAGATCCACAGATACAGTAGAGATCTACAGATACAGATACAGATCTACAGATACAGATCCACAGATACAGGAGAGATCTACAGATACAGATCTACAGATACAGTAGAGATCTACAGATACAGATCCACAGATACAGGAGAGATCTACAGATACAGATCTACAGATACAGTAGAGATCTACAGATACAGATCTACAGATACAGTAGAGATCTACAGATACAGATACAGATCTACAGATACAGATACAGATCTACAGATACAGTAGAGATCTACAGATACAGTACTTGTACATACATTGTACATGTTTTATTACACGTTTAACTTGTGTGAAATAGCTGAATACTCTTCTTCCATCACTATTTTCCCGGACGCGGTCTGAAAAAGTCTTTTAAAAGTGTAATCAGGTGTTGGATGGTTGACAGAGAACCGATTTAAAACCACGTTTCACTTTCATTAATGCACCATACATTGTGTATTGAACGTGTGCCAAATTGAAGAGTGAATTTTGATTAATAATTCAATTAACTAAAAATGGACCTGAATCCTGAAGTGTGAGGTAAATGTTTGAACTGCACACACCACGAACCAGAAGTGGCTTCTTCCATCTGGTCCAAATGTCACGGTTACACAACAATATGCCATTCTTTTAATAGGTCGGCACAAGACAGAATGAATGGCAGTAATCTGTTAATCTGCAGCCGGAGGTGAGGCTGATGTGTGGGCTCGTTAGCAGTCTGACATGATGAGACTGCCACTAGCATGGCACGCAGTTAGCATGAGCCTAAAGTCTTTAATACACGCCTCGAGTGACGTCAGCGGAGCATGTGACCTTGCATACATCATCGCCCAAATAAGGCAGCGAGCTTAAACCCAGTGTCAATGAAAAAAAAGTAAAGATGCAGAGCTGGAACTCCGGTTTCCCTGCATGTGAAACGGCTCAGCTGTCAGACACTTCACAGCGGTCTTGACTTCAGGGAGGTTCGACCCCGAGTGGAGTACATTCAGTCAGCTCAGGACGAGGGGGGGGGCAGAGATAACACACTTAAAATAGATGTGTTACAGTAGAAGGCCTCGCCCGTATCACCTGGCCCCGACGAACGCTGTGACATTGGGAAAGGCAGTGTCAGAGTGATGAATGATAGTGGATCAAATTCAGAGATGGATTGTTGCTCACAGCAGCGACGCCTCTCCCCACAGAGCACGATGCACACGTTTGAGTTTAGTCGGAGTCTTCAACTCTGTCCCGATACGTTTAGGCCCAATTATGTAGGTTTCCACATTATTCACGCTCTTGATGGCTCATTATTGTTAGTTTAAAAAGGGTCCCGGCAGATAACCCATCACAGTGAACATGACACCTTCATTTGGTTTTGTCAAAGTTTCCGTGTCTTTTCTCGGTGCTTGAAAGTGTAAAGAGAACCCTCAGGCTTCGTTTCCTGTCGATCAGTGGACGCCCACGAGAATATACTTCTAACATTAAAAAGTCCTTCAAAATATGTTATATTAAAGTGTCAAAACTCTCCAATAACTTAAGGAAGACCCAGCACAATGCTCGTATGACAAAGGCGTTGTGAAGCGTCTTTAATCCCAGCTCTAACAGCGTCTTCCACGTCTCCAGGCATCCCTTTGGTTTGCTTCCTGGTGCTGCTGCCTCTCAACATCCCCTGGTCTCAGATCAGCGTCACGTGGCTGGGCGTGGTGCACTTCCTGGCCTGCCTGTCGCCCCAGCTGGGCTCCGTGCTGTACCACCTCTTCATGAACCACGAGGGCGGGGAACCCGTCTACCACACCCTCCTCAAGCTGGACGTGTGTGGGATCTGCATGATCAACACGCTGGGTGAGGCTTCTTCTCTTATCTCTGTTTACTCTGAAGGTGGAACCTTTTCTCATTGATCGCCAACGATTCACCACACGAGTGTTTTTCTTGGAGGCGTACCAGAACTGATTTTTAGAACATATTTGCCTAGTGAGTCAATTAGCCCGTGTAAACAACCATCCAAGCTCTAGAGCCGTTATTGATCTGTCCGTGCTGCTTGTATGAGCCTATTAAACCAAAATGACAAGGCAGTACTACTTATTTACACAGTCAAGTACAAACTATTTAGCCTGACCATACTAAACATATCATTCTGATAATTATACACTTATGCTATTGAATATATGGCCCTGCTGCTGCATGGAGGCCATCCTGGAAGCCATTACCCACGACACGTCCACCTTGCTTTGTTGCTTCATAGTCACGTTTAAACGCTGCATCATCGCCGACTGTGTTCAGGGCGTTGAGTCTTCAGTGGACCTGCTTGTCTTTGGACTGGGGGAGGAAGGGTGAACATGCAAACCCGGGTTCAGACACACATGATTACTGATTAACTGTCAGCTTATGGAATAATTGATTTCACATAGTTTTCTCCGTATGGACATTTTTTCTGCATTCCAGCAGATTTTCCGTACTATATCTATATGTAGAAAGTGTAAGGTCATTAGAAAGTTCCACGTGACTTTGACTTGAGTGCTGCATTAAACACAGGCAGGCAGCGCCTTGACGTCAGAGGATGTGAGTGCTGCTCACCACACTCATGCAAACAGCTGCACCAGGCGTTGCTGCTGAGTCGGGCATCATCACCTCCCTGTCCATGCTGACTCTCCCTTTGTGTTCTCAGGGGCGCTGCCCATCGTCTACAGCACGCTGCTGTGCTACCCGTTCATCCGCACCGTGGCCCTGCTGGTCTACATCCTGCTGTCCAGCCACGCCATCTACTGCGCCGTCACGGCCCGGAGCAGCGTCCGCCGGCTGCGCTCCTTCGCCTGGCAGGCGCTGTTCCGCTTCTCCTTCTTCCTGCTGCGCTGGGCGGGCGTGGGCGGCGGCAGCCCCACCTCGCTGCGCCACTTCCTCACCATGGATGCGCTGGCCGTGCTGGGCGGGGTCATCAACATCATGCGCATCCCGGAGCGTTTCCGCCCGGGCCTCTTTGACTACTGGTGCAACAGCCACCAGATCATGCATGTACTTGTGGTGGGATCCATCCTTTACCTGCACTGGGGAGTGCTCGATGATCTGCTCTGGATCAACAGCTACAACTGTCCCTCAGACTGACCCCCAATCCCCCCACACAGGAAGCACTGGAGGGGGGGGGAGTGATGGTGAAACAGTGTGTTACGTGCATGTGTTCACCTCATGCGCTCAGAGCTGGATGTTCATATCTACGTCCATCGGGATGCTTTTGTGTGAACGGCGAGTAACACACACAAGCATTTTGACTCCCTCTGCGTTAACATGGACCCACAGGTGTGTACGGACACACACACACACACACTCATTTTAAACACTACACTGAATGGCTGCGTATCGGACTATTAGTTAGTTTCAAGCCTTTACTTAATAATAGAAGTTTTACTTGAGGTCGGTTGGCTAAGACAGTCCAGATATGACATGCTCTCAGATGTCACTGTTGCTACCTATGCAGCACATCCATATCTCTCTCACACACACACACACACACACACACTCTATATTTTTATACTACATGTGCATACTGTCAGTGCTGCACACTCGTAGACTTTTCACCACGTCCATCCGACTGGGTTTTACTGGACTGCGTCGTCATGGTTTCTGTCCTTTCTGTAACAGACGATGAGGAAGACGGCTGGAACGGGGGTTCATTCCTGACCGAGCGGTCTGAGTCTCCTCCCTTCAGGTGGCTCGGACCGCATCGCAGTCAGTCGTACAGTGTTATCTGTTTGGGTTTCCACCTGAGCTGGTGTTTCATCAGAACAGGAAGTGCACGCGTTTACAAACGGCATTACTGTTTGCCAAACGTTTGGGAATAAGCATAAGTCTTACTTATTCCTTCTTGTACGTTCATTTAACTTCCCGTTGTCAGGGAAACTGTCGTGATCGTTCCCTTTCATGGAAGATGAGGTTTTCTAAGTTTTAAGAGTTTCAAATCTTTTATGCACATTAGTTCTGCAGAGAGTCTCGTGCATTTAAAGTGACAGAACTATCAGGACGATTAGTTTTACACTGGAGCGAGATGCACTGGTGAAGGGGTTGCCACTTTAAAATTGCCAACTTTTAAGGTAACTTGATTGTAATTGTGTTGTAGACAAACAACAGACAACAAAAAACTTGTGAAATGGCACAATATGCACCAAATACTGTAATATATGTTATTTATTATGTCCTTATTTGCGGACACAGTGCTTAAACCGTTTACATTGTTGCTGTGCAGGATCACAGGCGAACACATCAAGTTCATTTTTGACTCTTCGGCCACTCAATTATATCGTAGACAAAGATCTCTATGCATTGCAGTTCACATAACATGAGCAATAATCAGCCAAAACAACCAAACGTTGCTCCATCACTCAAAATGTGTGCATCCTGCTTCTGAAAATGTGTTTTCTGTTTTTGATGAACGATGATTCGGCGTATTTGGATCTCAGATGTTGATGGTTGATAAAGGTCAGCTGTCGCTGCCACAGAACGGTGCCAATGCTTGCCATTATGAATGCGTTGTTGTGTGTTTTTATAAAGTTGGCCCATCCACACAGGAATGAACCCTCTGCCCTCCCGTCACGTACCCGTTACCGTGGAAACGTCCTCTGTGTGTTTCAGCCTCAGCTCTTGAGTAAAAGTTCCTTTTTTTGCTCAAGACTGGTGGTTGAAGTGCAATCTCTTTTTCCGCAGGCACACTTTACTTTCTTTATGACGTTGCACTCGTTCCCATGACAACAGCCGCCCGCCGACTAGTTGTGCCAATCCCGTCAGCCCCGCTTCATCTCGCCAAATTAGTCTTCGGTGTAGCGCGTCCTCTGCTTCCTGTGCTAACACTGAGTCATAGGTGGAGAAGGATTTCCCAGTCTTAATAATCACGTACACTCAGCCCCCCCCTCCCCCACACACAGATACTTACGTCTCACTATGACACAGCCATTATTACCTTCTATGACCGTGGTACAATGTAAACGCTGAAACTAATGTATTATTGGACATTGAATGAAACTTTAAAAAAAAGAAATGCATGAAAGTAGCTATAAAACAGAAACTGAGGCCTCATAGCTAATCGTTCATCCTGGAAATGTGATTGAACGGATCAGATACGGATCAGGTCAGAGGTCATACAAACCTGCACTCTTCATCATTCTCAAAAGGGCTTCGGATGAAAGTAAATTACCATTCTGAAACCTATTTAAAGTCCATATAAATAATGTAAATACATGGATGTAGATTAACGATACATACAGTGCAAACGATATACCTGGATTCATTTTATGATAATATGTTAAGGGAATAAACATATAGGATAAGAAGAGAGGGGCACAGCCAAAGCCAACGATGGGAAGCAGATGGGCTCGGTGCTTCAGATTATTATCCAAGTCTGCATAGCTGTGTTCGTATGTACGTAACGACACAGGAACATACTGACGCTGTCTCAGTGCTAATGTAGTTGTTTTGTGACCATTACTAAGAATGCTCATTTAAATGTAACCACTTTTTTAAGACACGTGGGAGAAGGAGAGAATCTCGGTGGGCATGTGAATACCTCGTGACTACCTGGTCTATCTATGCATTATCAGCCGGAGGATACGCAGCAGCTCTCTGATCAGCTGTAGACGGAGAGGGCTTGGCTCCATCATCCTGGGTCTCCCACTTCTCAGGGTGCCATAACAGTAGCTGGACCATCCACAGGCCTCTACTGTCTGAAACATGGCCGCCAGGCTTCCAGCTCCCTCCGCTGCCCTCTCTGTCTGGTCAGGGCTGATGGGACAGAAGGGAGGCGGGGGGTGGACACATGTTACAGGAGTAGAACCTGCTGGGAAAATGTCCTTTTGTCTGTATGTTAAATTAAAAAAACGACTTGATGTATGGAACACATGACTAACTAAACAAGATTCATTTTTTAATATAACACAGGTGCCGGCTAGCCTGTTAATGACCTGTTTATAATGGACTACCTGTATTGTTCTATACTGATGATTATGATTACTGATATTCTGTGGATCCTAACGAAGACACTGGTGTACAGATAATAAGACGAGCCCTGTCCTTTTAGGATGAAGGGAGCTTTGACGAGGGTCTGTCTGTTATTGTCTCTTCAGCGTTTTTAAAACGGCAGCGGAGTGAGTGTGGCTCCACCTAGTGGACGTTTGTGTGCACTGATGCAGGCATTCCTGTAGCACACTGCAGGCACATGAACATGATTGTGATTCTGTCCGTGCTGGTTGTTTATATATATAATACATATATATATATAGATTTCCCAAACAGATCCCAAATGAGCTGAACATCTCTATCTTTTTCCAAATGTGCTTTGTTTCTCGCCCTTAGCGCTGACGGGGATGCAAACAGCATCCCCAGAGTGCCTCGTGGTCCCGTCTGTGTGCTTGCATTCTCATGTGCATGAACACAGACGTGCACTTTGTTCCTGCTGTAGCTCACACATCTGTCCAACGTCCTGTAACAGACCGGCTCTCGCACTCCTCAGTCTCCAGCAACGATTGTGCAATAAACTGAAGTCTATATTTTTAAACCTGCCCAGAGGTCTTTCCTGTGTGTGTGTGTGTGTGTGTGTGTGTGTGTGTGTGTGTGTGTGTGTCTGTGTGTGTGATGAACAATCTGATGCTTTAGGAGAGGAAAGTGAGGGCGATTCTCTCCTCAGTTTCAGAGTTAAAGGTTGAAATGCATCCCAGTCATGTGATAAATAGAGATATTGACTTCCATCCTAAAGTATCCCCCAAAAATGTTCCGCGATAAAAGCCCCAGAAAAACTTCTGTTCGAATAACTAAACAAATATTTGATGTTTAATGTAAGGTGTGTGAATCGGGATGAACTGTCACCACAATGACAGAAGAAGAAAAAGCTGAAAACCAATATTAACGACCTTGTTAGTGTGATATAAAAGTTTATATTTAAAGATAAGGGGTTATAGGTCGGTGTGCAGTATTTGAAAGGAGGTTCTCCTCTGTGTTGGCATTATCTTATCTCATGTGGTCCCTCCGGCCGGACGGCCTGGAGGAAAGTTCTTCAAATTTGGTGCCAACGTGGACCCGGACTCCAGGATGAACTGGTTAGATTTTGGTGCTCAAAGGTCACTGTGACCTCACAAGCCATGTGTTTGGCCCAAAGTCAATAATTCATTGTTTATTATGTCTGATGAAGTGATGGCGTTTGGGACAGATATGGCTACCAGCAGCATATAAAGGAATGCATTGTATCAGAGGAGGGTCCTCATAAGTATACATGTGTAATAAGGTCTTTTCAATAGGAGGGGTCGCCCCCTGATGGCCATTAGAAAGAATGAACATCAAGGCACTTCCATGCTGTCTTCTCTTTTCAGAACCGGAGGTTAAACTCCAAATAGACTGTGTTCTACATTTCCCATAATGCAACTGGGACTCTCCCTAATCGCCATGAGTGAAATTGACGTCGTGCTTCTGTTCTTTCAAACAGTGTTCAGTGTAATATCCTTTAAATGATCCAAGAGAGAGACGCTCCTCACGACTGCTGTAAAAACGAGAAGAGTCGAGACGTTTCCTGCAGGCGTCTCCTCGAGGTGCATCTCAGCAGCTTTTTAATAACATGTAATAATAACATTTTAATGGTGACTCTCAGATCTATAGTGATTCTGTTGTTTCCTTGAATCTGCTTTCATTCTCATCTGCATACAATCTTATGAAACACTCATAAAACTTGCACCGTCTTCCGGTTCGTGTTGCCTTCTTCAGTGTTTCAGCCTGAAATGTCACACGATGACACCTCCCACTTCCACCTTCTTTGAAACTCTCACTTCCTCCATGTCGCTTTTGTAATGTACTTTAACCTCCCTCTCCTCTGAGTCCTCATTCTGGTGGCAGGCTGTCTGTCACCGCAGCTCCTTCAGCCGAATCCCCCGACGCGACTCCCAGGTAGGCCTGCAGCATCGTCTGAACATCTGGATCAGTTTATACCAATTAGGATTGTTGTATGATAACAGGTAAAGACACCAGAACATCACCTTCCTCATGCCTTCTCCTGTTTCAAGTTAGTGGGATGTTTGCAGTGTTTTCCATCACAGCAGCAGCAGAGAGGTTATTGACATGCATTCAGGCTCCTGATAAAATTAGGGCTCACTCTATAAAGGATGATTCAATTAGGCTCAGAGCAGCCAGATGTCTTGTGATGCACATGTAGCAACGCTGCTGTTCTTCTGAGGCTGAGCTTAGGCGCGGCTGCAGATTTCAGGAAGTCAAGTCTACAAATGGAGGTAAAGCTAAACGTATTGGTGTTACTGTTGCTGGAGCCGGTATCGACTGGACTTCTGCAGGATTTTAGACCTAATCCAAATCTGCTGGGGTTGTTTGAACTGTGACTTGAAATCTGTATTTGCATGTGTGCACACATGAGGAACTCAATGAGAGAACGAGTGTGTGAACGTGAAATTTGGTCGAAAAAGAGATGTTGGTGGTTGCTCACTGAAGGATGTGGTGTAACTGCTGCTTTGGTCACTCATTCTGCCCTCTGAGGCTCTGAACACAGCTCAACTCAAGCAGGGTGATATCTGCATGCTGCAGTCTTCAGCATTGTCTTCAGCATGCACACTTATTTAAGTGGTGCACACAATCATATTACAGAGAGATAAGGGGACGGAGTAGCCGCCACAGACAGAGAGGAGAGGAAGCAGTTGTGAAAGCTTTTGCTTCCTCTTTTTTCTGTCGTGTCCCTTCGTCTGTGTCGTCAGCTTTGTGTTTGTCAGTTTATTTCCACATGAAATCTACAAACACAAAAGGACATGCGTTGTGTTGAAATGATGCTTCTTCTCCCAATGTTCCCAGTTCACCATGTCCAAGAAGGTTGTGAGGACCAGCAAGTTCCGCCACGTCTTTGGCCAGGCCTTGAAAGCCGACCAGTGCTATGAAGACATCCGGATCTCCCAGATGACGTGGGACAGCAACTTCTGCTCCGTCAACCCCAAGTTTGTGGCCATGATCGTGGACGCCAGCGGCGGAGGGGCCTTCATGGTGTTGCCCCTGAGCAAGGTGGGTGGGTGGCTGCTGTTGGGTCCCTGCCACTTCCTACAACACCATGTTTGGAAGTGTTGATCATCTGACAGATGCAAGTCGTTTTGTTTTTCTTACTTCTGAACATGCGAGCCGAGCCGTCTCCGCTTCACGTTGGGCTGAATAAGGAAGTTTGATGCCGGCGTTGAGTCTTTCTACACGTCACTGGCTCTGCTGTCGAGAGCTTTTCACCATATTAGGAGTTGCTGTCGGCTCAGTGAGGACAGGATGTGGCTTCAGCCCGCGTATTCACTTATTGTATGGAGTGTGTTCAGTGACGTGAAACTCTTTATCAAGTTTTTCTGAAAAAGAGGAAAATTGCAAACATTAACGTCTGGATTTGTCAAAGAATGAACTAAATGAAGCTCTGATCACTTTCATGTTCATGTGGATTCATATTCATATAAACAGGAGTTTCCTCAGAAAGAAGGCTTTATTTAATCATTTACATAATGATTAAATAAAGCCTCCTCTTATCTGCAGCTGTAGGCAGTTATGTAAGAGAAAACATAAATATGCATGAATATGAGTAACGACTGAAGTTTTAAATCAGAGTCCAGAAAACAGTGATGCAAGCGTCCGTGCACACGAGCATCCAAACATGATTCAGTGTGAGTTTCCTCGAGTGTGAACGCTCGTCAGCGTAAAAACAACTGTAATGCAGACAGATGGCATGGATGCAGAGAAAGGTGGAAATTAACCCCCTTTACTTTGGATATGGCATTTATGTTAAATATACTTCAGTGTTCATTTAAAGCAGTTTACAAAGTGTGCCACAGTAATAAACGATCCTCGGCCGTATTGTTCCCTCTGGTTCTCCAGTATGACTGTAAAAAAGGTATTCCTTTGCAGTATATGTGCGAGATCTTGAATTCTCCAGGTGAACCCTGCAGAACCCACATTAGTCATGGTCTTATCTCTCATGTCCAACACAGTTCTCAAGGGAGCATTAAGTTAAAGGACCAGTGGGCGTGAAATGCACTGGGCAGACTGTTGTGAGCTGGATGTTGCTGCCATCATATTGGTGTCATCTGGCTTTAAGGGCCAATAACTCCTTCAGTTTTTCACGAAGCAATCAGTGAGTTAGTGAAGCAACACTCAGTGATTTCTATCTAGTGCTCAAAAAAGGGGTTTTCCACGAGAGGAAGTATGAGATTCCATCTGGAGCCCAGAAACGTCAGGTGTAACTAAACCATCTTCTTGCTGCATCATAGTGTGAACCTGTTCACCATCCTCCCCTGTCCCCCCCCGTCTCTCAGACCGGCCGTATCGACATGTCCTACCCCACCGTGTGTGGACACACCGGACCCGTCCTGGACATCGAGTTCTGTCCCCACAACGACAACATCATCGCCAGTGGATCTGAGGACTGCAGCGTCATGGTGGGCCCCACAGCTGGATCAGAATGGTGACCTCGTCTTGTTGTCCCAGTCTAAGTCTCTGTCTTTAATAGATCTGGGAGATCCCGGACAGCGGGCTGACCACGGCGCTCACCGAACCTGTTGTCAAGCTGGACGGCCACGCCAAGCGCGTGGGCATCCTGAGCTGGCATCCCACCGCCCACAACGTGCTGATGAGTGCAGGTAGGACGACGCCTCACACACCTGCTGAGACACCTGCTCATTTCTCGTCTGTCACCAATTATTATCGATTTTCCAGGAAGGAACACAGAAACTGGAAAATGAGATGATATTATTGTCATACTGAACCTGTATGTGTGTGTGTGTGTGTGTGTGTGTGTGTGTGTGTGCAGGCTGTGATCACGTGATCATCCTGTGGAACGTGGCCCGTGGCGAGGCGGTGGTGAGGATGGACAGCGTTCACCCCGACCTCATCTACAGCGCCTGCTGGAACCGCGACGGCTCCCAGATCCTCACGTCCTGCAAGGACAAGAGCCTGAGAGTCCTGGACCCTCGCAAGGGCACCGTCCTCATGGTGAGGGTCCTTCCTTCCTTCCTTCCTTCCTTCCTTCCTTCCTTCCTTCCATTATTTTGTCCATAAAAGGAAAATAATAACCCATTACATAACTGTCAATGGACTAATTAGTTAATTGACTAATTGTTTCTATAATTGTTAAGTGAGATCTAAGTCAGTGTTTTATTTAAGCAACGTAGACATAGTTGGGATATAATAATAATAATAATAATAATAATAATAATAATAATAATAATAATAATAATAATAATAGATCACCCTTTTGAATATTTTCATAGAAAATGTCTTAATGTCAGATGTAATCATATGCTTCTACTGGTAGTGAGTACTTCTATGTTCATGATTTGGCAGTAGTAGCACAGCATAGAGCTGACTTGTCCTTCCTCTCTCACCTCCAGGAGAAGGAGAAGACCCATGAGGGCTCCAGGCCCATCAAGGCGGTCTTCGTGTCTGACGGGAAGATCCTCAGTACCGGCTTCAGTCGCATGAGTGAGCGACAGGTGGCGCTGTGGGACCCGGTGAGTGTTTCTCTAATGGGGGTATGAGGACCTCTAGGGGTACTTTGGGGTATTGCAGTACTACTGTTTTTCTTGAAATGTTCATTTCAGTAGTATTCTAAAATAATAATAATAATTACACTTTATTAAGTTAAATTAAGAAATATAAATGTAAGTTAAAACTCAATCTTCATGTGAAAAATAAAAATCCAAGTGATTTTTTTAGATTGACGACTTTCCTTTTCAGATATTATGTGAAAATCGTAACTTTGCTATTTCACAGTGTTGCTCTGCAACATCCCACATCAAGCTCAGCTCAATAAGTCCTGCTTACCTGCAGTCAGAATATTGGATATAATCAAACCTTACACTCTTTGTCTCACAGAAGAACTTCAGCGAGCCGCTGACCCTGCAGGAAGTGGACACCAGCAGCGGCGTCCTCCTGCCCTTCTTTGACCCGGACACCGGCGTCGTCTACCTCTGTGGCAAGGTGAGCTGAGTGATGACTTCCTGCCTCCGCCCCCCCACACGGACACGGCTCACCCTCATGTATCTCCACAGGGCGACAGCAGCATCCGATACTTCGAGGTGACGGACGAAGCTCCCTACGTCCACTACCTGTCCATGTACAGCAGCAAGGAGAGCCAGAAGGGCATCGGATGTATGCCCAAGAGAGGCCTGGAGGTCAACAAGTGTGAGATCACCAGGTACATGCATGTAGAAGAGTACTAATACCTCACTGTGAACACACTCTACTCCAAGTAAACTCATTCAAAACCTTACTTCACTAAAAGTACTAATACCTCACTGTGAACACACTCTACTACAAGTAAACTCATTCAAAACCATACTTCAGGAAAAGTACTAATACCTCACTGTGAACACACTCTACTACAAGTAAACTCATTCAAAACCATACTTCAGGAAAAGTACTAATACCTCACTGTGAACACACTCTACTATAAGTAAACTCATTCAAAACCGTACTTCACTAAAAGTACTAATACCTCACTGTAAACACACTCTACTACAAGTAAACTCATTCAAAACCATACTTCACTAAAAGTACTAATACCTCACTGTAAACACACTCTACTACAAGTAAACTCATTCAAAACCGTACTTCACTTAGATTACTAATACCTCACTGTAAACACACTCTACTACAAGTAAACTCATTCAAAAGCGTACTTCACTAAAAGTACTAATACCTCACTGTGAACACACTCTACTCCAAGTAAACTCATTCAAAACCGTACTTCACTAAAAGTACTAATACCTCACTGTGAACACACTCTACTACTAGTAAACTCATTCAAAACCGTACTTCACTAAAAGTACTAATACCTCACTGTGAACACACTCTACTACAAGTAAACTCATTAAAAACCGTACTTCACTAAAAGTACTAATACCTCACTGTAAACACACTCTACTACAAGTAAACTCATTCAAAACCATACTTCAGGAAAAGTACTAATACCTCACTGTAAACACACTCTACTACAAGTAAACTCATTCAAAACCGTACTTCAGGAAAAGTACTAATACCTCACTGTGAACACACTCTACTCCAAGTAAACTCATTCAAAACCGTACTTCACTAAAAGTACTAATACCTCACTGTGAACACACTCTACTACAAGTAAACTCATTCAAAACCGTACTTCACTAAAAGTACTAATACCTCACTGTAAACACACTCTACTACAAGTAAACTCATTCAAAACCGTACTTCACTAAAAGTACTAATACCTCACTGTGAACACACTCTACTACAAGTAAACTCATTCAAAACCGTACTTCACTAAAAGTACTAATACCTCACTGTGAACACACTCTACTACAAGTAAACTCATTCAAAACCGTACTTCACTAAAAGTACTAATACCTCACTGTAAACACACTCTACTACAAGTAAACTCATTCAAAACCATACTTCACTAAAAGTACTAATACCTCACTGTAAACACACTCTACTACAAGTAAACTCATTCAAAACCGTACTTCACTAAAAGTACTAATACCTCACTGTAAACACACTCTACTACAAGTAAACTCATTCAAAACCGTACTTCACTAAAAGTACTAATACCTCACTGTAAACACACTCTACTACAAGTAAACTCATTCAAAACCGTACTTCAGGAAAAGTACTAATACCTCACTGTAAACACACTCTACTACAAGTAAACTCATTCAAAACCGTACTTCACTAAAAGTACTAATACCTCACTGTAAACACACTCTACTACAAGTAAACTCATTCAAAACCGTACTTCACTAAAAGTACTAATACCTCACTGTGAACACACTCTACTACAAGTAAACTCATTCAAAACCGTACTTCACTAAAAGTACTAATACCTCACTGTAACACACTCTACTACAAGTAAACTCCTGCATAAATGTAGCACAAATACCTTGAATTTGTACGAGTGCAGTATTTGAGTAGATGTACTTCCTTACACTGCGTATGTCTTTCTAAAAGTACCGTACGGGTGCTGTTTGTGTGTTTGTATGCGTCTATCATCTCATGAAAGGCTCAAACATCTAAATTCATATTTCAGGTTCTACAAACTCCACGAGAGGAAGTGTGAGCCGATCGTGATGACGGTGCCACGCAAGGTACAAAAACACGTTTCTCAGTGGAGATGGTTTGGTGGCTTCACCTGTAGATTAATCCTTGACCTGAAGTCCTTGACCTGAAGTCCTTGACCTGAAGTCCTTGACCTGAAGTCCTTGAACTGTCCCTCCTGCAGTCGGATCTGTTCCAGGAGGACCTGTACCCGGACACCGTCGGGCCCGAGCCCTCGGTGGAAGCCGACGACTGGTTCCAAGGGAAAGACGGCCAGCCCGTCCTCATCTCTCTGAAGGACGGCTTCACCACGACCACCAAAGCCAAGGAGTTCAAAGTTCACAAGAGTCTCCTGAAGACCACGACTGCTTCTGCTGGGAGTCACCAGGACAGCAGCGGGGTGAGAGGGCTGGATTTACACTTAGGCTTCTGTTTTAAATGCATCCTCTCTACAGTCTGGGATGCTGTTCCTTGAATCCAAGGATGTTATACTATATAAAAGTAAAGGATGTGAAGCTTGAATTCTACATTAAATCATTTTTATTGTTCTGGAAAATCCTCCTACACACTCCTACTTCTATTATTGAGTATTAACCAACTTTATTTATGCAGCATCTTTCAAACATGTAAGATTAATATACAGTAATAATGATGAGCAATGTTTAATAAGAGTCACTGGAATTTGTGTGTTGAAGCGATAGAAACCGTATCTCTAGTCATAGAAACCCGTGTGTCCGTCTGTCTGTCTCAGGAGCTCCATTCCCTGAGGAAGGAGGTGAAGGAGCTCAACGCAGCGGTGGAGGAGCTGACCAAGCGTGTGAAGGAGCTGGAGAGCAAGCATTAGACTCAGAAACATACATTTACACCGAAGCAAAGGAGAGAATCCGTGGAGCGAGGGGAGAGGAGGAGCTGTGGATCTGATTGGAGCAGGAAACAAAATCAAACTTCATTGTTCTCAGCTTGGATTTGTTTATTGGGTTTGTCTGATCAAGTTCAAAACATTTATTTAATGTATGCTTTTAGTTCGAAATAAAAATCCTCTGTATTTTCAAAGTAATATTTGGAGTTTTTTGTGAAATGAAACACGTGAAACAAATGTTTGAATTACACCAACTGTTAATCATTTGTAGTCGTCGTACAAAATGAGAAACATAACAGAATGTGTTCTAAAATGATGAAATGAGAACTAGAAACGCACACAGATGCTCCCTGAGGCTAACGAGGTGCCTTATTGACGACTTTATGCAGCTTTTTATGACTGTGAATAAAACAGATGTTTAATAGACATGCAATATGGACAGAATGCCTGATCCAAACTATGTGTAAAATATGATCTGAAAAGAACCTTATACTTAAATGTTAATCCGACTGTAAAGCCTTGATTATAATGGTTCTCCTCTTATATCGTCATTGTGAACTTTACTTCCATTAAAGACACTTCTAAAGTCAAACATTTCAAGTCGTTGATATGGAATATTTCTGAGCAGCAACCCAAATAAACCAGTTTTACTTCTAAAATTACAGCTTCTGTTCTTTACTTGTTTAAATGTGTATAACCCAGACCCAGAGTATAAAATAGCTTTAAGATGTAAAACACCACCAACATTACTATGAATATGACACAAAAACTGGAGGATTCCGTATTTACAGAGACTTTGTCAGTTTCATCTACCCTCCTTTCTGTCCCCTTCGTAAAGCCACTACACGTAGTTTTTATTGGGGGCGGAGGCGCCGCCGTTGCTGTAGTACTTGGCTGTTCCACCGGAGGTGCCGGACTTGGGCCTGCTGAAGCAGCAGAGCAGACCTCCAGCCAGGAGCAGCAGCACGCCGGCCCCCCAGCCCACGAAGATGCACGCTCCCAGCTCCTTCTTCATGGTCGCCAACACCAGCGGGTTGTTGAAGTCCCGCACCACCGTGTGGGCGGTCCAGCTGACGGCGATGAGCACCAGCAGGCCGGCCAGCAGCATGCCCACGCCCGCCACCAGGCTGATCTTGGGCTTGGCGTCTTCGTTCTGTATGCAGGTGGTGAAGTCGGCGCTGCAGAACAGGATGAGCAGGCTGATGCAGGACAGCATGCAGCTGATGATGGTCATGGCCCGGGAGGCCTGCAGCTCCGAGGGCAGCACCAGCAGGGAGTCGTAGTTCTTACACTGCTGCTGGCCGGTACTCTGCAACACACAGCTGGTCCACAGGCCCTCCTGAGTGCTCTGCTCACACACACACACACACATCACACACACACATCACATTTCAAATATCATCCTCATCCTGCTGCTTTATGCTTATGTTTTTGAAGCGGTTTGATTACCTGTGCCGTCACGATGTTGGCTCCCGTGAACGAGGACACTTTCCAGCGTGGCACGGCGCAGCAGACGATGACCCCGATCAGGCCGAGGACCCCGAGGGTCACGCACACAATCTGAACTCCCACAGATCCCATTCTGCAGAAGGACAAGCAGCAGCACTGAGAGTTACCGCCACGATTCTGTGAAATCTCTTATTTTAATCACCTTTATCCTACACTTGAGGAGGCACGGCTCCTTTTTTAATTGGCTCGCCCACAATCTAAGATCTCCCTTGTTTTTGGTTTGTTTCGTTGCTCATGTGTGAGTAACTCCGAGGGAAACGTTTCCCTCCATTTGGCAGAGAGGAGAATCTCCTACACGTTCATCCATTCTTACTGTTGCTCTCTTTGTTTTTCCCTGTGATCACATAGTTGGACACACATTGTGACATGCCTTCACAGGATTATGGTGCTTGGGGCCACATTTTTAAACAGCTCCATGTCCCGACAGGCCCGGGCCCCTGGATCTCCACCCCGACTCGCTGAGCCACTCCCTCCAATCCGCTCACTCGGAAAATCTGCCTCATTTATTTACGATCGGGACCTTTGTGATTCATCGTCATACGGACGAAAAGTCACGTTTGAGTAAGAAAGGAGAGCAAGAAAACACTGGACTCATCCCTGGAAGGTTAACGCATGCAGACACTATAACACTTATGTTCATGCAGCAAAGCCTTCCCTTTTTATTTCTCCATTCAAACACTTCAAACTACATCCTTTACCATCTAAAGGTCGTAACCCACAAATGACCATTAAACCTTCCTTCTCCCGTAAATAATAAAGGAGAGCTGAGAACCAGTCAGGGACCGGCTGGATTTAGACGAGGACCAGAATATCTTACGTTTAAGCGTATGTGACCCGACCCAGATCCCAAACTTTCAGAGCAGAGCAACACTGAAACTCATCTAATGTGGGTCGCTGGCTTAAAATCCGATGTCCCCCCCCTCAAAATTACAGATAGTTTTCTTACATATACTTTTTTTATTAAGTGACACATCAATCAAATCAAAGACATAAACAAACATGCTACAGAGCCTTTCATACCCTTTTATGTGAGTTTTCAATGATTTTTGCTGGTGCTCATAAAACTAATCCTTTCATCCTCTACCATGTCTACCTTTTGCAGAAGCATATCTCTTTTCAGAGCTCAGAAAGAACAAATCATGCCTACCTTTTATTCTGTGTCCTCTGAACCTGTTGGAAAATTGAAAGATTAGGTGGCGTGCTTCGTGGAGCTCCTTCCTCTTCTTCCTGCCCGTGTGGTGTTTTGAAGATGTTGTTTTATGATGGACTGATGTTGTGAGATAAGATGGGGGTATTTGTAGAGGAATGTGAGGTGTGGGGTGGGGTTGTGCTCCAGCGGGGGAGTACACATAGGAGGGGAGGACATCCAGACCAGACTGGACTTGTCCCATACGTATGTTTCCCTCTCTTTTTCCATCGTAGACCTACAGTGGAGCTCAGCTCACCGCTGTGAATGCACCTCAGACTGGACGTTTTAATGTCTACAAATCTGTATTTTAATTAAAAATGTATCTAAAACCATCCAGAGGTTGTTGTAGTCATTCTGAAATCATTCTGATTTTATATATACACAGATACCGCCCCAGGCTACCGTATACCTGCACATAGATCGACTCCAACCCTCTGTCGAAACTGTGATGACGCATGTGCGGAGACTAATTTAGGAAACCGAGACAGTGGGTTTAAGAGTTTTGCGCAAGATTGTCAGATTGCATGGGTCATGGGAAAGAAAGAAAATTAGGAAATAAAAAGGAATGTTGTGTAACACATTGTTTTGGTTTGCATAATATACAAACCAATTGAGATTTTAGGTTGGAAGACAACATGTTCAGGGCAAACTCAGATGACATTTTACAATTACAATAACGGCGTTCGGCTTTATTGTAATTTCATAATAATAATCCCATATTCTCAGCAGCAATGAGAAGCTACCTCTGCTGCTATTTTGTAGTTTTACTACACTTTTGTAGTAGACTCCATCAAGTATTTTGAATTTGTTCAGTGTACTTTTCTACCACTTTTTTAAAACTTAAATAAAAGCAATATTGTCACATAGTCTGCTCAATAAGCCTCACTACAAGTTGAGAATATGACTTAAGTAATAGCGCAGAAGTATTAGTAGCAAGGGATTGAAAGTAAAGGTACTTATATGCAGAATTGGCTGTAGGCTACTACACTGTCTATACTATGTATAATCAAATATTAAATGATTATTCTTTTTTAATGATAATTATTATTATTGATGTTGTTCCTCATGTTTTATTTCACTATCGTTGGCATAGGTGTGTGTGTAAAATCTCAGTCGGTCAAAGTATCTAAGCCTTAAACATGTCAGATAAATCTAGTGGAGTGGAAAGATTGATATCCCCTATAGCACGACATGTAAATACTAAAACTGAGGAGTTATCAATCCCACAGATGCTTTGCTGTGGTCCACCACTGTACAGAACTTTATTTTATTCAAAATCCTAAGGTGTCCAGTGATGCCAGCTGATTAGAGAGGAAATGTGTTTAAAAGTATTTGAAGTGTATTCCTAGTTGTTCCATCTGGTACAATGACCTATAAAATATGAGTGAATGCCCATTTTGTGTCTCAAAGTTGAAAAGCCTCCCAAAGGCTCCTGTGGGCAGGTCAAGTGTATTTTTAGGTTTAACACTGCAGTTCCATTTGTAAACACTCGGTGGCGCACTTCGAGCTCGCACTTAACTCCCATTGATGCTGTTGTAAACGTCAGGGGGCTGCGTTTAAAGTGACGGACCCGGCCGTCCAATCAAACGCGAGAATTCGAGTGCTAAACAGCAGGGTGGACCAATCAGCTTCCGAGAAACGTATGAAGAGCTCGTTTTGATCGGCCTCCTACGTTACCGGAGATACTTCGGTGGATATCGGCCCTGTTTTAAAGTTCCTGGGGGAAGAGTGAAAGGGACCCGGACAGACCGAGGGAAGGGACCAATATCGAGCTCGGAGGATCCATATTTACACATTATTCAACCCCCGGGGAGATTATCGTCACACCGAAGACAAGGAGCGGGGGACATCGGGTAAGTTTCGCATCGCTTACGTTAGCTTACGTTACCTAGCTAGCTCGGTTAGCTCAAGCTCGCGTAAACTCATTCATTGTTTTAGTCTGCTAACATTTGGCTAACCGGTGTAAATTAAGCCGTACAGCGCGACTAACTGCCCGTATCTCTGTTTCTTGTGATCACGAAAATCCAAAGGTGCAACACGGAAAACCAAGGTCTCTGCCCGAGAACGTCAGAAAATAAAGAAAATGGCGGAGCCAGACAAATTAAACATCGACTCTATAATTCAACGTCTCTTGGAAGGTAAGCGAACAAACCTAGCGTGAGCAGAGTCGCTTAGCTTAGGTGATTTAGATTCTTTATTCCAGGTAAGTCGGCGGAAGTTAGAGGAATACGCGGGATGTTGTTAGCCTACTTAAGATCGCTGTGCTCGGGATCGATGGGATCGGACGGAAGGTTGATGCCGGATCAATCCCTGCTCTTTACAGATCGATTAGCTCACGTTATTTGATTGGAGATGAATGTATTTCTTTATCACATCCATTCCTGTTTTAATTTGAGATGCATGTTAGCGGGTTGGCTGCTAACCAAAGGGGGAATAGGTGGCGTTGTTTGGTGAAAAAGGAGGGACATCACACACTTTACTCAAAATTACACTCATTAATTACCGGCTCAGGGTTTATTGTTTGGAGGAAATAGGTCATCATTTTCCACTTGAGAAAATGATGATTGCTTACTAATAGAATAAATGATTCCTGTTATTAGTTGGAAGGTATTGAGACTGGCTGGTAATAGATGTTTACATTCCTTTACACTGGCTTAGAATATTTACATGAGTGTACTCTGTTGTTGTGCTTTCTAATTTGCAGTGAAGTATCTGATTACACTTTGCAGCCACAACCTTCCAGGATTGATTTGTTAACGAGGTGTACGAACAAAAGGTGCTTTGATTGGTACATGCTCACTGTAATACCGGTTCAGACTGCTGTCCGTCCTTCTCGGCGACTCCACGATGTTCTCAACACAAAATATACACTGCTAATATCATTTTCTTTTCATCTTGTGTGTTTAAAAAATATAATTCCAGTGAGTGGATAGTTCTAAAAGTTTGGAAAGCATTTTGTGTGTATGAAGGGTTCAAAATGTGAAAAGTCCTCTAATGGTTTGTCAAGCAAGAAGCTTGAGACACGAGATGCTCTTCAGGCAGAAATGTATTTCCTCTACAAATCTGACACGAACCATTGCACCAATGCTCACTGTACACACTGTGTGGAGACAGCTTTGTTATGGCTGGCGTTGCTTGTGTGTGTGAGGGGAAACAGGCTTGTTTTATCTTCATAGTCACATGATGATTGTGTAATAGCAGCCCTGAGAACATCCAACGGAAGCATAAATCTCCTCAGACTGTACAGTTCATTTAAAGAGCACGAGAAATAGGGTCGTGACCTCTGCAGGTGTCCTTGCGCGGCAAGTCGTGCGCTAGGCCTGGAAATTTGTCTGCTTCACACGTACGCTCCTATGTGGCCCTATGGAGATGTTGATATACAGGCTTCTTTGTGTGGCTGTTTCACAGGAGCAACATCACGTATGTCGGATAGGGGTCCTGTGGCCTTGAGAAAATGTGATTCATAAATAATGCAGCATTAGTCACAGTATCAGAAGTTATTTTGAGTGTGGCTGTTGGGAATTTGACCATAGCCCTCTGTTTATTTACCTTCTTACATGATCAGCTCTGATTGAGCTGATGGAGGTGATTGGGATTATTCACAATGTGCATGTGCAGCCGTCGGGGAGTTGACTTTGCCCGTGGAGCCTGCCTGCTGTGTTTCATACATGGATTGTTCTACTTGGGCCGTGATAAGGTTGTCTGCCCAACGCAGGGGAAGACAAACAAGCCAGATAGTGGCTGTATTTATATCCTCTTATATAACTCACTTGACCTTTTTGTCAACATTTGTGGTTTTATTGCTGGGAATAAACACTCGCCAGTTAATATCACTATAGTGTTGGTGTGCTCTCTTCAGGACGAGGGAAGAACACTTGCCTCGCTGCAGGTGCTGCATCAACAGATTGATAAATGACATCCCACTCCAGCTCAGTCTCCTATGGAGACAACAAGGGTTACCTTGTTGTCCCCACTGTGTTTCCAGACCAAACCTATTAAATGTGTTTGGATAATGAGCAGTTTGAATTGGATTACTTGCGTAGATCTCGGGCTAAGCGAACTCTGGGAGTGTGCCGCTAACGGCATGTCTGGGGAGCGTGACATCACAGAAGCTCAGCCAGAACAGCCGGCAGCACTGAGTCAGGAGTGCCGGACCGAACCAACTGTTGATTCCAGCGCTCCCGTGGCCCCGGTGGCTTTTCTGTTGTGCTGGTCCGGCTCTTTGTTTTCTGCCCCATGATCAACACAGTGGAAAGCCTTTTGTCTGTACCCCTCACCATAAGCTCACTGTTGCCCACTGGCTATGTGGCTAACTTTGGAGTAAGCTCTGTCAGGGCTTAGCCTTCTGTAATCCAGGTTTAAAGTGACAAGCAGCACTGCAGTATTTATACCTACTTTCACTGCTGGGCCTTGCTTTTAGTTTCTGCTTCAGGATAGTGCCGCCATTTGGCAACCATATGTTGATTTCTACTCTCCCTCTCCGAGTGCTTTGCAAGCACTAAACTGGAATCTGTTTACTGAGGGCTGGTTTGTAATTAAGTGTTTGTCTCTCTGCTTGTGACAACAATTTACAAGAAGTGGACATTTGTGATTATGGTTTTAGTTCATCATGGATAAAATTTGGATCTGTACCTCTGTTTCCATATTTGGTTCACAGTCCACGCCAGTTATTTTCCCGTGATCCAATCTGTGACACGGTTTGTCAACGATGAGCGTATTATTCGTATCAAAACTACTCGATTAGTCACTGAAAAGTGTCACAGATGTTTCTTGTGAGCACGCTGTGTTCGTTGGCCCGGTGCTGCACAGCAGTCATCCACATGCATTATAGCACACAGCAAGCCTGCAGGTGTAAGCAAACAGATTTAAGCCTTGTTGTTTGCTGCTGTGGTGCCATAGGTTTTGGGCTATGTTTTTTTTATAATTATTATTCTGGGGATAATTTTTTGAAATGGCAGAATAATGTAACAATTAATTTCCCCCAAATAAATATGAAACCATGTCTTATTTCAATATTTTATTTATCTTTAAAAAAAAAAGTAACACATAATAGACTTAGTCTGATGTCTGTCTGATGAGGAAATGACTGGACCCCAAATTCAAAAGGATTGCTGTGACACACAGATTAATTTAATCACTGTATGTCATAGCAACCCTTCCCTGAACTGGACAATCGGTGTCTTTTAAGATGGGTATGACATGGATTGATGTAATCTCTGGAGTAATGTGCAGTTAAGATAATCACTGGCAAATGTATGTTTTTATCAGCGTGGGAACAACTGAAACGATTTACAGCCTCTGATTGTAACAATGCTCTGTAATGTTAGTTAAAGCCATTTTCTCACTCATACCAGCAGGTACAAAGAAATGTAAATGTCTATGAAATGTTCAAATAATGACATATGATGCATGGTGTACAGCAGTGGTGTATATATGACAGGCGGTGAAGAAACATTAAGTCACATGTAAGTGATTACTACTAACAGAAACACGCCTGTCTAGTTTAAATACATGGTGCTTTGGTGGGAACAATAAGTCAACTGGAGTGCTGTCTTGCTGCCACTTCCGTCTTGACAAAGCACCCCGGGGTGCTTTCAGAGGCGTTCATGCATAGCAGTAATGCTACTGTAATAAGCCATTTGTAATGTGCAGAGTTTGCAGAGCACCATATTGTTGGCTCTTTTGTCTAAAACACTACCACACTTCAGCGGCGGCTATTTCTGCATGCTTTGACTGGGTGCAGCCATTCTTTAGACAGCCGATATGCTAATCGACATATTTTAGTAATGATTTCATACCTTTATGATGTTGAACTGGTTTCTAAGTGCTTAGTAGTTCCAATGTGAAAGTGGTGGACATTTGGTATTTGTCAATGTTCAACTGGAATCTTGTTTATGGTCGAAAAACTACCATAAATAATTATAATCTCCATATTGACCAAGCAGCCATTGTTTTAAACACGTGTGGAACTTTGACAGCAGCAGGAAGTCTGAATAGAGCTAGTTCTGCCGTTTTTATTCACCCGTTACTTTTTGACCCGTGTCACTTTGTCTGTTTGGCATTTAAAGGTGAATGTATTCTTCTGTTTGTCAGTCTGTTAACTGTTTAACTAATCCCCATAAAGATATCGGAGACACTAAGAATAATAACTGAGACTGTTGGATGCGAGTCTGTCTCCACGGTTCTGTCTCCACGGTTCTGTCTCCACGGTTCTGTCTCCACGGTTCTGTCTCCACGGTTCTGTCTCCACGGTTCTGTCTCCACGGTTCTGTCTCCACGGTTCTGTGGTTCTGTCTCCACGGTTCTGTCTCCACGGTACGTCCACCGTCTGCTCTGTAGGCCGTGGTGGTTGTGTTGGTGGGATCAGACTTGTTATTAGTGAGATTGTACCGTTTGTTTTGGGATGTGCTTTGCCATGGAGTCGCTCACGTAGGAATGGGGGTATGATTGATTCTGTCGCTGATACAAACAACCAGATTCCAAACTCCACCAGGCCGTTCTTGCATAAGGCCTCAGAGCAAGTATTTTCATCTGTATGAAGCTTATGAGCTGTAGAAATATTGTGATGTATATTTGAGACGACATACTTTTCTTGGGAGCACTTGAGCCCTGAAAAGTCATGTGATTTTGACAAACTGTGTTCCTTGTTAAAGTCTTTATCATGATTTGAGTTTGGCTCCGTTCAGACTGTGTGGTAAGTGTGAAACAGCATGACAGTGAGAGACTTGACAAACCTGCTGAATTCTTCTGATAACATCAGAATAAGTAGCTGGATGACAGGAAGAGAAGATACCGACTTATTACACAATAAATACAGTTGATATTTAATTGTATGAATAGTTTCTTGGCCTTAATTTGTTAAAGTGTTCTGCTTTGTTTATCGGTGCATATTAAGAGTGTTTGCGATGCCTTTGCAGCAGTAACATCGGCTAGAAGGGGGAAGTGTGTTTCTCGTCTTTCTAGAGGTTTGAACTGCCAGATAAGCAGAAAGACGTGCCTTTGAGGATGTCTGTCGGGCTAGTTTCCGCTGAGCACATTTTCTCTCTGCAAACTGCACACACTCATGTTGTTGTGGTTTGATAAGTGTGCTCTGATTTAGTACATCATATAATAGAACCTCTAAATAATGATGTGGTTACCTGCTGAAAAGGCCGTTAGACTTCTAAAAAGCAGAATTAAGCAGCAGTTGGCTGGTGGGCGGTGTTTACCTCCCAGTCTGCTGGTCTGGCTGAAGGTCTGAGGATCACGTTTCATTGCTCTGCCTGCTCCTCTTCATTCACACTTTCTTGTAGCTTTGAGTGTATTGTGTCTTTGTGGTCTCACTGTATCAGTGGTTGTCTCCCGTTTTTCAGTCAAGGGCTCTCGACCAGGGAAGAATGTCCAGCTGACGGAGAGTGAGATCCGTGGCCTTTGCCTAAAGTCCCGTGAAATCTTCCTGAGCCAGCCAATCCTGCTCGAGCTCGAGGCTCCCCTCAAAATCTGTGGTGAGTTTTAACGTAGTGGCTTATTAGTTTAATATTTTTTCATAATGCATGAAGAAGTGTGAAACAGCATGAAGTCATAAAGCTGCAGACTGACTCTGGTTGAAAGAGGAGATGACCACCTGATGTTTTCTTCATGGTTTACGAGCCATCTATGACTGCCAGCTCCAACCCTTGATAAGCAGCTATTCTACTCCTCTGCTGCCCCCTGCAGGTGATGTCCATGGTCAGTACTATGATCTGCTTCGGCTGTTTGAATATGGAGGCTTCCCCCCAGAAAGCAACTACCTATTCCTGGGCGACTATGTAGACCGAGGGAAGCAGTCTCTGGAGACCATCTGCCTGCTTCTAGCCTACAAGATCAAATATCCAGAGAACTTTTTCCTGCTGCGTGGAAACCACGAATGCGCCTCTATTAATCGAATCTACGGCTTTTATGACGAGTGTAAGTGCCGAGTTCTTTAATTAACAGGAATAAATGTAACCAGTGCACTAAGCTGTCATGTCTGCTGTTTGGTTGGTAGGTAAGCGACGGTATAACATTAAGCTGTGGAAGACCTTCACAGACTGCTTCAACTGTCTACCTGTAGCTGCCATCGTAGATGAGAAAATCTTCTGCTGTCATGGAGGTAGGTGTTGTTATTACCAGATGTTATGAACCATAACCATGTTATGAACCAGGCTAAGATCACCATCTCTCTCTCTCCAGGCCTGTCTCCTGATCTCCAGTCCATGGAGCAGATCCGTAGAGTAATGCGACCCACAGACGTGCCTGACCAGGGGCTGCTGTGTGACCTGCTGTGGGCCGATCCAGACAAAGATGTGCTGGGCTGGGGGGAAAACGACCGCGGGGTCTCCTTCACGTTCGGGGCAGATGTGGTGGCCAAGTTTTTACACAAACACGACATGGACCTAATATGCAGGGCACATCAGGTAACGTGCAGCCAGGAGGCGACCGACGCTGTGGGATGTTTGTCCTCGGTTTGTTTTTCTCCCGGGAGGAAGAGTGGCGTTCCCTTTGTGATTGTGATTCATTCCAACAACAACAGATATTCATAGGGCAACAACACTCAAATTATGAATTACACTGTCATTTCCATAGCCTAGGGAAGCTCTATCAATAGCTACTATTTTTATGTTATTGACTTAATGTACGATATATGGACATATGCCAACCTCGATATCTCCCGTTTCCATGCATGTTTACTTCCATAAGAGTGGTTTTCCCTAACATAAGCCTTTGCCATTGCACTTTTTTCTCAACTGAGCAAAGAGTTAATACATTTTATGTATTTATTTGGTTGTGTGGTTTTATTTTGTTTTCATTTTCACAGTTCAATATTGAATATTCATAAGAAGTTCCTTACTCTTTTGAAAGAGTGTCCTTGCATTATTTCTCTGTTATATTTTCTTATATCAGTGGCACAAAACGGTCTTACAATGATTATTGAAATGATTTCTTGTGCAATTTATCCTCCTATTTATTATTATACTAAAGTAGTTGTCGTGGCAGACCTGGGAATATCGAGTAGACATTTGGATTTTTTTCTCTCCTCTAAGTGAACTGTTGTTGTTTAAAGGTTTGTTTAACTGATATGAACATTAATATTGCCTGTGGGGCTGATTGTCTGATTTCTGTTCTAAGGTGGTAGAAGACGGTTATGAGTTCTTTGCAAAGAGGCAACTCGTCACCTTATTCTCTGCTCCCAACTACTGTGGAGAGTTCGACAACGCCGGTGCCATGATGAGTGTGGATGAGACACTCATGTGCTCCTTCCAGGTGTGTAAAACAGAGCCTGTACTTGTCATGTTGTCTTGACATCTGCTGTGTGTGTGTATATGTATATATGTATATATTTATATATTTCATTCATCATTACTGAGGTAAATGTGTATCCATCTAACTTCATTCCTCTCTCACAGATTCTGAAGCCAGCAGATAAGAAATTGTATCCTTATGGAGGGGGAGGAATGGGATCCGGGAGACCGGTTACCCCCCCACGAAATTCAGCCAAGGCCGCCAAGGCCAAGAAATAACAGTCGCTGGATGCCCCTCCCACAACCTGCCAGCCCTCTGTCTGCCCACTTTTCTTTCCCTCAAACTCCCCAACGTGTTTCTCCCTCGTCACCGGCAACAAAGCAGACACGTGTCCAGGGTTCAATCATGTTCTTTCTCTAAAACAAACGTTCTTTTTTCTGTTTGCGTGAGTGTGTGTATAAAGTGAGAATGATGTGGAGGGGCATTCTGTATTCTATATACAGTTTTATTTTCCTCCTGTACGCGCTGTTCCGTTTCCCTTTCCATTTTTTTGTAGAGATGGGTTCTTTCCCATCTGTGATGTAATTTCAAATGTTGGTGCAGGGGGGAGGAGGGGAAGGGGGGGGGGAGCCTTAGCTGTTTGTTAAGACTCTGCACTGTTTAATGCTAAACACAAGCTTTTGTACATCCTGTTTCAGAGGTCTGTGTATGTCTGTGTGATGGGTGGGAAGGGGGCGGGGCTCGGAATCAAGTTGCACGGTCAAACAGTAACGGCACACACACACACACACACACACACACACACACACACACACACTGGGCACACGGGCGGATAAAATGTGCAACTGAACTCAAATGAATTCACAATCAGATGATTTTCTTTCTTCCCTTTCCAAAAAAAACAATGACAACGCAGTCATTGATGTGAAATTGTTTTTGCTTCTTTATTTTTTTTCTTTCTCTTTTCTTTTTTTTTGTAGATACATGAAACCGACATGGTTTGATATCTTTGAAAGTTGAAGATGAATAAAAATAACCATTTATTTGAATTCTGCCATCATGCTGATCACTTTGTGTTTGCCATCGCTTTGTCACGTTTGTCAGCCATGCGTAGTGGTGACTATGGGACAGCCGGATGCTTTTATCACAGCAAAGTAGATATTTGATGAGGAATCCCTAAAGGTGCAAAACAGGCTAGTTTCTAGTTCTGTTATTATGAAGTAAAAGTAGATACTGAATGTTGGCAGGAAGACTTGAAGGAACAGGAAATGAAGCCTCTGTGAATTCCAATAATCCTCACATGTAACACCACCGTGTGCTGTTGATATGTTTCACAAGTAGACCTTTATTCCTCTGTCGTTTTCAGGCTGAACTTTAACGAGCATACTCGAGACTAGACGCCTTCTAGAGGCTTGAAGGTTTTCAATATTTCTGTGATGAAGGGAGATGAGATGGTGAGTCATTGCTCTGCCCTTTCCAGTTCAAAGTGTTCAAGACCAGCGGAGTCCACCATGAAAACAGAGAGTGGGCTTATTTAAATGTAAACCCACACCGTGTGAGGGAAGCATGCGAGCCACAAATAGGAACACCATCACTAAAGACAGCATTGTTTGGATGGACGTGATTGTGTCGGTCCCAGAGAATCTAGCAGAAAGGTTTGGTTGCTTATTCCCCGGTGAACGGCACCAATGATTTGTACGCTTCTTAGATTGTGCTGTAAACTGTTGAGAATATGGAAGTGCTTGGATACGGTGGTCGGCATTCTGGGGTGCATTTCTTAGCAGCGTAAAGAGCCATAAATGGAGAGAATCAAGTCATGAGTAAAAATGTTCCGATCCGAGAGTACGACACGGAGACGTTCTGCTTGTTTAGAAATGCTTCAAATAAAACGGGCTTCTGTGCTTTACGTTGGCAAACAGGGTGTCCTCAGTGAGCGCAGTCCAATGTCAGGCTGCAGCTGGTGATGAGGATTTCTCTCTGGAGTGTTTCAGGGTATCTCACTTCTAATACCCCCCCATTACATAATCCGTGTCTAGTTTTATTTGTGCTCTTCTCCGGCCCTCTGTCCAAGTATGTCCACCGCAGCTCTCCAGTAAATACTGGTCAAGATGAGTGCAGCGCATACTTGAGTAGAGGGTGGAGAAGCTGTCATCCCCCCCCCCCCCCCCCCTCCTCCAGCAAGAGGTTTTCAACCTGGTACCTCAGAAAATCAATGTTTTTTTAAAAACTTAAATCACTGTAAGTAAGCTTTATTCAGAATCCTGTGTGGCTTTCTAACAATCTGCTTACAGTGCAACTAACTGCATCAGATATTGTGTACTGTAGAAGAAGAAACGACAGCATTGTCTGCTCATGTTCAATTCACATCCAGTAAGATCAACTCAGGAAGTGAAATTTAAATTAAAATAAATGCTATGAGGACATATTTATATTCATATAGTGAGTGAAACGCATCAATAAAACACCATTATTCCAGGATATTCACAAGTCAGATTACTTGAGGTTTCTGTCCGTGTTCTGAGGTGGCTGAATTGAAATGAGGTCATTTAATTTGATTATAAATGATACACCTGTAGAGGGGAAGTTAATATGATGGACAGAAATGTGAGCTTTGAAAGTCTTTGAGGAGAGACGTGCAGAAGGTTGAAGCTTGAGTGCTTTCTATAATGTCCAATGAGAGATGGGCTCTTCAACCATGCAAAACAATGAGAGAGAACACAAAGTGCTGGAACATTATGGGACTTGTAGATCTGTCTTCTGAATAAATGTCCGATAAAGCCCACTTTCATTCATTTATCGCTGTACAAACCTGCTTATCTGACATCTGTCACTATATTTACTGTCATTTCCTCTAAGAATCTTTAATGACCTTTTTTGTTCATTGTTTTCAACTGACGGATCCAATGCTAGATACTGCAAGCTTATTAGGATTTTTTAATCAATCAGGGATGTTTTGCACCACGCACTGTCGCTGGGTAGATATGAAATGATTAGATTATTACAATTAAGGAAAAAAGAAACAAGAAAATGATCAGATTTTTTTTTCTTTGTATTTCATCTGTTTTCAAAATCAGTCACAAATTGTCTCTGTTACAAGGTAGAAATAAAATATAGAATTTGTATATTTGTGTCTGGTTTTCTTTTGAGATGGTTCTGCCTGCAGTGTGAGACATCTTAACGTTTCACTTCCACATGAACTGTTAGCAAACACTCATACGCTGGCAGTGTAGGCATTTTCTCTTTTCCCTCTCATTTCCATGGAGGCGGCCTCTACTGTCTGTTAAAACACTTCTGCATGAGTCAGCAGGACGGGTGGCCGCTTTATGCCTGCAGCTGATTTTCATTATTTATTTATTAGACGTCTTGGCTCAGGCAGCACACCGAGACTTAACCAAATCAGAAAGAGCCGGTGACAGTCGGTTGACCATATTCAGGGTGAATGTCTCCGCCCACGTTTGCCGGCCGCTTCCTTCCTCTTCTGTTTGGGGTTTGGCAGCAGGGGTCACTTTCGTATCTTTGCAGCCTTTATGCTTTTCCCATTTTCTCACTTTTATACTTCTCATGCGAGTACAGAGAGGAAGTTTCAGAGTCAAAACGAAACATACAAAACTCCAAATCTGCTGCTTTAAACAGGAATTCCTTTGACGTGAAGAGAACTGACTGACATCCTTCACCATGGAGGTGGAGGATATCGAGGAAGGACCAATAACCTGTGGTGCATTAATGAAGGCGTCCCACATGGAACCCTGCGGAGCCTTTACGATGACACTGAGGTTTGCTGTTCTCGTCGTGGGAGCTTGAACACCTTTTCAAACATGCAGTAGCACTACTCTGGATGGTTTTCAGGGTGGGCTTCTTCATTTCCAAAGAAACATTCTTCAAACACTCTTCTTCCCTTGAAGATCAAATCATTTGAAGGCATGTAATATATGCAAATTTCAAACAGTCTGGAAGATAACATGGTCTTTACAAACACTAAACCCAGATATTTACTGATGAATTAATATATAACATAATCATTCAGTTAAGTACTCACATTTATGCAAATAATACTTTGACATCTAATTCACAGCACAGGTTTATGTTTCTATCACATCTGTTTATGTGTGTGATTAGGTTAGATGCTTTGCCTTTAAAGAAAATCAAACAGATTCAGTATACAGGGATAGCACAAAAAGAACAATAACAAGAGTTGTACACTAAACACTAGATTAAAAAACATGCAGATACGAAGCGTCTCGATAGCCTTGTTACTCAAATTCGAAAATATCACTCAATACCCGTCAGGTATTATTTTTAATTGTTAAATGTCAATTTATGAATACAAACAAATGCCAATACTATTATACAAATTATTGCAAATTAATATTTGTCTTCTTTACTTTAAAAAGCGAATGCCACATTTTTCTCATAATAATGTTAGGTATTCAAATAAATGATCAATGACCAATCTGAAACGTGGTGTCAGACATTCTTGGTGAAATTGGTGAAAGAATGCAGAAAAAAAATTCAAACGGTTTATGAATATTTGTCAGAGAAAGAGTCTTTTTTAATTTATATATATATATATATATATATATATATATATATATATATATATATATATATATATAATATTTTATTTTATTCTCATATTTCTATGCTCTGTTTTGTTGTTTTGATAATAGGTGAGGCTATTATATTATAAGGGTTTCATGTTTTGTGTATTCTGTTTTGCATTCTAATTGTGCCAAAAACATCAAATCAAATCTATATAAATATAAATCTCTATATTATATATATATATATATATATATATATATATATATATATATAAATATAAATATATATATATATATATATTTGAAACAGCGGCTCTATAACTATATAATCTATTGTAATTCCCTCCCGGGTTGTCAGCTCGGTCCGGGGGAGACACTCACCTCTGCTCTGTATCAACACAGTAAGCCGAACTGGCCCCGCCCACAGAAAAAAGACTGACCAATCACAGAGCCTAAAACGCTTGATTCGTAAAATTGACCTTGACCCCAGCGAATAGCGCAGCGTGTGGGCGTGGCCAGGGATAGTTCGGTTGAACCGGACGTTGCCCATCAACTTTTGCTACCAGATGAGCGTTGTGCAAAGCTAGTTAGCTAGCTACATAACAATCCTTTTTTAGACGCGAGTCTGCCGTCGCGTCCGCGCGTTGCTGCCTTTCTGTACCGAAGCCCGGGATTAATATCCGCCAGCAACCCGCCGCGTTCCCGAAGTGACGAGGAGACTCCATTTTCGGACGCGGCTGCCGGGCTAGCCTGCAAAGCTATCCGCTGTGTTGCTAGGCTAACTTTCGCTGCCTGGGCGAGCGGGCATCTCGCTACAAAAACCTGTCTATCTGACGCGACTTCCGTTGACAAAGACTCCCAGGTATGTTTCCTAAGAAGCCACATCGCCGTTAGACCACATTGCTTCACAGCTCAGTAACGATCTGGTTGCAGATCATGTTACGTTAGCTGCTAGTGCTAGCAGAATGCTAGCGTCCCCACTCCTCAGCTGATAACCCCGTTGACGTGCTAAGCTAACGTGCTAACCCTGGAGGCTCGGTCACATTGCTCACTAACACGTAGCGTTGCCCTTTTTCTTTTGTTTTGTTGTTGACTGGTTGCTGTAAACATTGCATATGTAATGCCGATTACACCGCGTTGCATGACGGGGTTTTTAAGCAGGTGTGCAGGTACGAACGCTAATGTTATGCTAATGTGTCATAGCCGATCTGCTGAGTTGCCCAAGTGAAGATGATTGCTGTTGTTGTTGTCATACGTTGACCCTGTGGTTGCAGCATGCTGATGGTGGGAGGCAATGGACGGATGCACTAGAATGAGTGTGAAGGAGCTCTGTGAGACCGATGACCTGGCTACCGGTTTGGTGCTGGACCCCCTGCTGGGCTTCAGCACCCACAAGATGAATATCAGGTAAACCCCCCCCCCCCCCCCCAGCCCGCCCAGGTGGGATCCACATCCGTGTTTAAAACACTTCCGTTAGGGTTGTGCATGAGTGCAGTGTTGTCCTGACTTATATTCTGATTTTATGACACCCAGATTATAACACCCTTAAGGTGTCTTGTGTGCAGATGTTAGTTAGGAATGGTTTTAATTGGATGTGATGGGCTGTGAAATCAACTTACTTACTGCCCTGTCTGTTCACAAAACGTACATCTGCACACTGTCAACTCAATTACACTTAATACGGGTGTATTACCTCGTTTATACAACAACTGGAGTCTAGTCGAGCTCTGCAACTACCAATCATTTCATTTTCCCATTCATTTCTTTTCAATTAATCAACCATTCTTTAGTCTATGAAACTGCCAAAAATGGCCATCACAACTTGACAGAGACAAATGTGATGTTTTATTTGACCAAATACTCAAAGATAGTTCATAATTCTATATGACAAAGATGAGCAGGACATCCTCATTTGATAAGCTGGAATCAGAGAATATTTATTGAGTCATTTCAGCTCCAAAGTGTGCATACTGTAATAGTTTTAGAAACGTAGACATTGGGGTTAATAGATTAGACTCTCATGCAAGCCCTCCGTATTCACATGGAATCCCTCTGACCAATCACATCACACGTTTTAATCATGCTGGAATCAATGCTTTCTGCTTTCAAATACTCTGTGGCTGCAGACCACCTGCAAGTGTGAGTTAACCGGATGGAAACTATTAGTCCTTTTTATTTAAAGCCATGCTTATTTCAAGCTGCTTTTATTTGAGTTTTTTATACAGTGTGAAAGTGTTTTCTGTCAAATTAGATGATGCAAATATAGTTAAACTATTGTACTGGAAAATATGCACAAGTAATAAGTTTGACTGCTGACTGATGTTGGTGTTTTTGTGATCTAATGTACATCAAGCACATCAAAAATGCACATTTTTGAGATTTTGTGTTGACTGACCACAGAAATGTTTTGATTATTTCAAACGTACATGGTGATGCAGTCTCCTGAGAGATTTAAAAATAGCATTTAATACAAACACGCCTTAGACACACAGAGATTAGACTTTGTCCCGTGACTGTTTCTGCTCTTCTTATTCGATGTTGTTTGCCTTTTCTCCGTGTAGCCCCCCACCAGAGATCCGGCGTTGGGGCAACCTGAAAGAGACTCTGTTGCGTTTCCAGCGTACGCATGACTTCAATGCTACGTTTGAGGCGCTGACGGTGGGCGAACCGGCTGGTGACTTCTTTAGTGCGTTGGGAAACCATCGACAGGAGCTGCTGAGACAACATGTAAGCTGACGTTTAGGTTTACATATCAGATAATCACTTTCTCACTTGAGGATGAGAACACAAACCATCGATGATGTCTGCAGGTATATCGCTACCTCAGTGCCTTCCTGTTGGATAGCGGTGTGAAGATCGAGTCCTGTGACCGGTACTCCTCAGAGACCAACGGTGCAAAGATAACATCCACGAGGCAATGGTAATCACTCACACGTAGTAATTGTCAAGGCGGCGTGTAGCCGAACAGTAGCTTCTGCACGACCAGGACGTGTTTCTTTGTAAATCGAAGCCATGTGACGCTTGAATCTTGCTGCTCTGCAGGTTTGCAGGCGAACGGGTGGAGGTCCTGCTGGGCTGCATAGCAGAGCTGAGCCCGGCTGATGGCGCTGTGCTCCGGGCGGGGGTCAACGACTTCAGTGTTATGTATTCTACACGCAAGCGATGCACTCAGCTCTGGCTCGGACCCGCAGCCTTCATTAACCACGGTGAGTTTGTTTGGAATCCTTTTCTCAGCACACAATCCCAGTTACTATTCAGATTTTATTATTATACCTGAGTGGATTGCTCACATGTGGGTTTCGTCAGCAACATGATGTACCAGATGTATATTTTTAAAGGAAAGTCTGTGAACATTTTTCATCTTTGACAAAGTTGTCCTTCATTATCGTGATGCTTCATGCGTGTTTCATGAGCATCACTGCTCTCAACAGGAGCAGCCGATTTTGTATTTTATGTATTTCTTTAGAATCTCAGCACATAGTGTTTTCTCTCTGTGGGCCAAGTGGTTACTTACTGGATTCAAAAACAAGGTTGTAATCCCAGAAAGAAGATTGTGTCAAGAAAAAAGAGAATAAGTTGTTCATTATCATGAGGTCACACGCCTAACTTTGTAACACGTCTTTGTGTATTTAAGACTTGTGCAGTAAATTTGCTGTCCATGTAGCAGCAGCAGCAATACGTATGTTGTGTACTTAACACCAAAAACACAGATCTATCATGATCTAATTAAGCACCACAGACAAACTGCATAGATTCAAGGGGAGTGGTGAATGTTCTAAATCGTATATAGTAGCTGTGGGATAATTTTTTCACTAATTTTGACTGATAGACCAAATGAATGCCTTTTTTTTTTTAAAATCTTGATTTCATTGATTTCAGCAGCTTGCTCTTCACAGACCTTGTGTCGGGCCGTGGATTAACTGAACTGTAATATGCTTGAAGGTTCACTGAAAAGTGAGTCCGTTCCTACGTCCAGTCGGAGAGAAGAAGATCTTTCAATAACGTTTGAGAGTTAATCAGCTTAGCCTTTGAGCCTTTTCTAAATGAATTCAGTACAAGCTGATCAACAAAACAAGGAGGCCGTTGCTCATCGCTGTGATTTATTAAACATGAAATCTTTTCCCTCTTTTTCTCTCTTTGTTTGTCTTTCTGGGTTGAAGACTGCAAACCAAACTGCAAGGTAATGGCCTATATTAATTCATCTTTAAAGAGCTTATTATTATACCAGGACAAATGCTTACATCTTATTTGCACAATCTAGTAACAATGACATTTTGCATGTTGAACATTGTTTTTTAGGGACAGAATCGCACTCCTTCTGTTTCCTTGCTGCTCTGTGTCAATGTCTCCCATGGGACACCAACCTTTGTCTTTGTCTCTTGCCGGTTTCCCCTTCTCCTCCACCCAGTTCGTCCCCGGGGAGAAGAATATTGCATGTGTTGAAGCGATTCGACCCATCTCACCTGGGGAGGAGATCACATGTTACTATGGCGCCAGCTTTTTTGGAGAAGGCAATGAAATGTGTGAATGCTGCACCTGTGAGAGGTGAGCCCATCATTGCCTTTATATTAGCTTGTTTGGTTTTTGTTGTTGCTCAAAATGGAAGATTTAATTTATCAGACATGACCTTTGAACTGTTCCTCAGGAATGGAGAGGGTCACTTCAAGCACCGAGGGAAGCAGCCTGAATGTGAAGAAACAAAGGACCCCGTGGGGCAGAAGTACCGCCTGAGAGAGAGATATCTCCGTCATCACAGGGAGAAGGGACACTTTCCACGGCCGATAATACCAGGAATACACTCAGGGATCTTTAAAGGTAACCACTGTGGGATTCAATATGAACTATCATCTAGAATGTGTGCCAGTGTTTCTGTGTGTTTGGGCTTGTTGGTTTTGATCATGTTGAGTTTGTCATGATGATGCTATCATTGCTAAAAGGCACAGGGATTTTCTTTTGTCAGACACGATAGAATTATGGTGGGAAATCATCAAGGTGACCTTTTGTAACAGATTTGAAACGTGCATGATGTGCTAGTGAGAAATAACTTCCAAGTCCACCAGACATCTCTGTGCCGTGTTACACCTCAAGATCAGGCTAATGCAGATGGTAATAACTTAGTTCCACTCTCTGGAAACAGATGGCAACATAATTAATATGAATGCTTTCATCCATCACCCGGCAAAGAATGCATGTTTGAAAAGAACATTTAGCCTGTTTTAGGGAGCAAATAGTTTTGCTTCTTTGTGACCTGAAGATTCAGTGCTGCTTGAATCTGGGAACATATATCAGCTTACTTTAATGTTAAATAATCCCAAAGAAGCACTCCATTAAGTTAAAGGAATGCTTCACCCATAATATTGAAATTCAGTCGATCACTGCTACATTAAATGTGGTAACCATAGCGTTCACTGTTGCTGTGATGTGTTTTGGGCCAATCAGTTGTTTCTCACTACAGAGGAAAATATGTTAAAAGCGGCTTGTTATAATTCACAGCCTGCGTGGTCTTTGTACACCCTAAACACGTCGGCTCCACACCTTTCCGAGTGGCACATGCTTTATTAGTAACACGGGCTAGCTTGGCATCTGTTGGGCTGTAAATGGCTCTCTAGATAGATAACTAAATGATCGCAGTTTAATGAACTGGCAACTTAAATCACAATGTTTCTCCACATTCGCACTTTATGCAGGGGTTCTGGCTTCAGTCACTCATATCGAATATCAGTGTTGTCATCGTTTAAATAGGCATGATTTTAATACATTGCTTATGTAAAAAAAAGATGCTTCAATATCAACTGTTTCTTTGTTATTGTCTTTCATTGGTAGCCATCCCCTCAAGGAATTCCTTCACCCAGCAGATGAGGAGAAATGCCTTGAAGATCAGAAAATTTAGTCAAACAAAGAAGTGGAGGCGAGAGAAGCACAGACGATCAGGAAACCACACACCGAAATCCTCCACAGTCAAACTGTGTCGGACACTTTTGTCCCAGTTCAGTCTGAGGGACCTGAGAATCAGAGTACGGCGCCACTCGGTGGATTTCTTGGTCAAGTGTAAGGATCCAAAAAGCAACGAAAGGGCTTTGCTTCAAGAACTGGAGGAAGTGAATCCAAAAGATCAAGGGGTGAGTGAACTAAATTCACCTGGAGAAGAAAACATCAGCAGTGAGGTCAACTTGAAGCCTTTCTCTCTGAATTCCTCTATCCCGGTTCAGCAGAAAGGCAGACCTGCAGCCAGCGGCGCAGGCCTGAGTGAGAACTCGGTTAAAGTGGTGGATAGGAGGGCGCTTCCCAAGAGGTGCTCTTCGAGAACAAGGAGCATGGTTCAAACCGCACTCACGCCAAAAACAGGGTCCAGTAACGCAGCCAACTCTACACCTGTCTGTCACCCCGTTGGAAGTGACAAAACCTGCAGTGCAATAAAACAAGACAAGGTAGAAAAAGCAATCGTGGAGAGTCAGAGCAGTAAGTCCAGCAGCCTTGAATCCTGCACCATCAAGGCTCTAAACCCAGCCGCCGAGCCAACGCACAGGACCACCAGATCTTCGTCCATGATAGAGGTCACAGATAAAATGAAGAAAGCTGTAGACAATCCACTAGTATCATTGAAGCAATACCTTACAGTCAACCTAACAAGGTTATCAGTGGCAACAGCAAAGACCTGTGAAGATGGAAAAGGAAGAGTGGAGTTAAAAGTAGGGGCCAGGCCGAGCCAGAGTTCCAGACCAGAAAAAAGAGTGTCCCGATCTCAGCAGAGGCAGGGAGGATGTTCAGAGATCTGCACAACTGAAGGTAACAGAGGGGTGAGGGAAATGTTTTTCAAGGCCATTGATAAAGTCAATTTAGGGAAGCTACCAGCAGGTGACTCCGTAGGTGATTCATCCCACAACAAGAAAGGGGGGAATGACAAGGTTATCGAAATTCAAACGGTGTCGGAAGAAAAAGATTATATACAAAATGAGCAGCAGGAAATTGTAAAAAATAAAAGTGAAGGGCAGAAAGAAAAGAGAACCGCTGCAGCTGCATTAGTGGAATGTAAAAGTAACGAGGCCTCGGAAGAAGTGAAAGAGTCCGAATGTAAAACAGTGAGCAGTGTAATAACTAGAGGACAAAACAATACACAGGGTGTTAAAAATAAAGTAGAATTATCACAACAAATGGAGACTAAGAGTGTGAGTAAACGGCCAGTTAGTAGCCATGAAAAAGATATCGTCATAAAGCAGGCAAAGGTTCTGCTATCTGATATTTTAAGAAAAGAGAAACCCTTAATAGATCCGGGATTACATGGAGGTGTTGTAGGAAAAGGGTTTTCTATCTCGGCCTCTAAAGACATGCAAAGTTCTGAGGGCAAGGAAGAAGCGACTGAAATAAATGGAGGCAGGTACCGCTGTTCAGTGCAGAGGAGGATTATGAGACGGCGGAAGATGAAGCCTAGAGCAGCAAAAACAAAAGCCAAGCAAAGCACCAAGGCTCAGTTGAGCAAAGACGTTCCAGCTACAGTGAAGACAGAGTTGTGTGAGGACAGTTTGCAGCTTCAGTCCCCACAGAGGCACAATCACCCACCGGCCACCTGTCTCAACCCACTACCTCATAAGTCACTCATTTCAGCAAGAGCTATGGCTAATCTGCATCCGGATACTAATCCACAGGCACACATACAGTCCAACATACCTCTGAAGAAACGGACATTTCGAAGCTCTGTGGAAACGGATCCCAAACAGGGTTTGATCTCCGCTTCAGATCAAGCTTCTAAAGAAGCGACTGAGCTAAATCCCTCCGCAGAGCCGAGGCAGGGCCTTGGCACGTGTTCGGGGGAGAATAGCAAAGTAAAAAGACATATTAAAGTCAGATATAGGAGAACAGAAGTCCAGCGCTTAAACCCCCAAAAAATCACAAAACAGAACTGCTTTATGCGAGTACTTCGATCCCGAGCTAATGACGTTCAGCCAAGACGTTTTTTAAGGAAAGTTCGAAAGTGTAAATTAGAGAGGCAGGATGAGGGTGACATCAACGAGGCTCAGGCACCAGAGAGGGATAAGCTCACAGAGGACAAACAAGCTGAGGAGCCAGAGCATGATAAAAATCCAAATAAATCTCAAAAGGAAGGTGATGTGGAAACGTTCATTCGGCAAAGTGGTTTTGAGGAGACAAAGTCGAGCCTCGATTTAAAAATTCGTTTTAAGAGAAGGAGAGGGAGAGTATGGGAGATGCAAAGAGCAGGATTGGAAAACCTGGCATTAAAAACAGAAAAGGGAGAGGAGTTGGTGACATGCGACCCCTTTAAAGCCATCATGGATTCTGTATCAATATTAAACATGGAGATGGAGGCAGCTCAGGCACACGTGCAGGCTAGTAAGAAGTCAAAGAGCCGATTGCATCGTTTGAAAAGAAGAGGTCAGAGGCTGAGTGAAAGGAAAACCACAAATCCACCCTCGGACGCAAAAGCCGGAATAGACCCTGGAAATGTATGCGGACCCAGCCAAGCTCCGAGTGACAAAGTAGATATTAAAGAGAAGTTCGATAAGGAACCACCAGAAGAAGTCAAGCTGCTGCCAGAAAACATCAAGAGTTGTAAAACTGACAGCGAGATGCCAGCTGTAGAGCAAGAAACAAAGATTGAAGATCGTTATGTAAAACATTGCTGCTTGTTTGAAACTGGGTCGCAACAGAAACTGATGCCGGAGTTGGATTCAAGCGGTCTTCCATTACCGGTAATTAAGCTACGCAGAAAGGCTGAGGATATTTGGGAGGTGGACGACAAAGAGGGCCTCGTACAAACTGAACTCAAAGTAGAGCCCAATGTTAAGAAAGAGGTAACGGGGCACATCTTGGTGAAACAAAAGAAAGGATGCTTCGATGTTAGCAGGCTCAAAGAAGAGTTCCCTTCCCAGAAATTAAACAGCAACGCGGCCCTTCTGAAAACAGAACCGCCGCCATTTTCCTTGTCACTATCACCGCTGTCTCTGTCTTCCCCTCTTAATGAGAATAAGAACGAAGCGATATCCTCGGCTGCAGATGCCATCACTGAAAGGCCAGATATGACCAGCGGAGGAAGGAAACAGAGGTACAAAATGGAGCGGCCGCGGAAGTGTGGGCCAGCAGAAACACCCACCACCTGTCTTAGTCACACTCTCCAACAAATTGACAATAGCCTCTCCAGGCTCTCCGAGGGCTTGTGTTCATCTCAGACGTTGGAAAAGCCAACAGCATGTTCAGGTGCTTCTAATTCTGTAATCCAGCCCCCGTCCCAGTCTCCGCCATTCACAACGGCTGACAACATGCTTTCTGGTGAGCCCAGCTTCACAAACTGCTGTGATGATATTCTGGACTTCCAGTGTCTCAACTTTGAGGGGTATTATCAACCACAGAACATACTTCCATCATCTCCATCGGAGCTGTGTTCCCTGGATCCACCCACGGATCCTTTCAGCAGTCCGCTCTCTCACAGCCCGTCTGATACGTGGGCCACGGAGACGCCGTACCTCGGCCCCCCCAGTCCAGGAAATAACTTTACCAGTGAAGATCTGCAGTTTTTCCCAGGTCTAATTTCTTCCAAAAATGACTCTGTTCCTCTGGAATGTGAAGCGAAGGATACCTCCAAAGACCGACACCCACCCAACCCCAGTTTCAGTTTTTCGACTCTTGGCCACACTGACTTCACCGCCAAGGATCGAATTTTAAGTAAAAATCCAGCAATGAGGCTGTCCAGAGAAGACCTCAGAACTCAGTCCTTTCCTGTAGGCAGGCCTCGGATGTTTGGTGCAACGCCATCTTCTGTTGCGTCTCATGCTCCCGTCACTTTAACCCAACCCTCCCATCACGTCAAGGCGAGCACCAGTCAATCAAGAGCCCAGTCGAACCTTCGAACCCACGGGCCCTTCCATCGCACCATCCCTGCTAAATCCCAGACTTTTTCAAGTTGTCAGCCAAACACAGTCAGAGGAGTTCCCCAGAGTTGCTTGAATAAATCCGTCCCGCCACCTCAAATGTCCAACAAAGTCCTCCCTCCACAACTCTTCACTGTGAAAAATCCCAATCCTCCTGACAATCCATTCAAATTCCACGAGAAAACCTCCACAGTTATCCACAGGGTGCTGAAGTATCAGGGAGGCAGCCAGGGTCAGAACTTGTACAGTGCACCTTGTAAAGACACCATGGCTGCTGGCAGCCCGATTGCTGCATCTAGAACGCTCGCTTCAAAATCAGGTGCTAATGAGAAAACCCAGCAGAGTCACAAAATAGGTGTCGGAACAGACGGCCATCATAAAGACAATATTTCTATTCACGGCTTTGAAAAAAGCGTCGGCCATCTTTGTTCTTCCGGCAACCCCAGCAGGTCCAATCCCCATTTCAACAAACCCATCTCGTCTTTCCCTCAGTCTTTCATGAAAAGTAAGATGTCGTCTGAGAAACACGATTGCGGTGAAACCAACATGACTTACAAAAACCTCTCAGCAGCTGCCAAGGCCTTTTTTCTTTCCTTGCAAAGTGTCCGAGGGGTATTCGTCGCCGCAAGACAAGAAATCCACTCCCTCGACCTCGGAAAAGCACCAGCCGTGTTACACTCAGCAAGACCCGTTTGATTTTAGCTTCAGCTCGACTCTTTCGCCCATGCCTCAGCACAACAACCCCCAAGTGGCCCACAGTGCACCACCTGGTCCTCAAGCACCAGCAAAGAGTCAGTCCACCTCCTCAGCCTCTTTCCCTTACGGCTGCCAAGGCCCCCCTTATGTACTGAACTTCAGCGGAGATCACTCGTTGACCCTGGGTCTCAGGGACGGGACTGAGGGTTACCCAGGACTAGGCTCAACAAACTACACCTACCATTGTCTGATGGAGCCTTCAGGCACTCAAGGGCGACTGGTCCTCGAGCCCTGTGGACCCCAGCCGCCTAACCCTGCATCTTTTTCCTTGGGTGGATTTGCGGGACTCAAAGGTCAGGACGAACACTGCAGGAAGGACATGCAGCAGCAGTGCCAGCCTGGGGACCACCAGGGCCCGCCACACTATGGACCCGTCACATCGTCTCACTCCATGGGGGCCACAAAACCCAAGAGAGTGAGGCTGGTGGTGACGGACGGCACAGTAGACTTAGATCTCCAGTACTCGGATTGATTCTACACCAAATAACATTTGGATGGGGGATTATTATTATTATTATTATTATAAACTATCAGCTACAAGATTATTTTGTAAACACTGTAATTCATAGACCACCAGTTACAAAAGCCCGCTGACTGACTGACACTTTTTCTAAATCTTTATTTTGATGGACTGTTAATGTATGAATGGCTTGTACAGAGTTTTATGTAAAGCGGGCATATTAGCGTGTTTTAACTACTGTATGATTTCCTTTATAAAATGAAATATCCGCCACAATTTGCTGAGAATACCAAATTCTAAATGCATAAAGAAAACAAAGCATCAAATATATTTGTGACTCGGAGCTTCAGGCCCTGTACACATTGTACTGTACTGTAACATAGCTGTATGACCTTTTGTACACCACGTACTGCAGTAGTGACAGGAGTTGCTGGTACTTGTATTGGTTGGTTTTTAAAAGGCAGCTTTGTGCCTCGCTCTTTGATATGTCCTTGTGGCTTTTTGAAGCACCTGTTTAAACGGTTCACCCCCGTTTTTATACTCCCAGTAAGATCTTTTCTCATTGTGTGTGTGTGTGTGTGTGTGTGTGTGTGTGTTCAACACTGTGTGTGTGTGTGTGAGGAGTGTGAGTGTGTGCATGCATTTGGTAGGCAAGTCTCGAGGGATCAAAGTAAAGTGTTTGTGGTACTGTGACTGTTGCTCTGCCAGATTATGTTAGTAGGATCATTAGTGCATCAATGAAACCGAGAGCTTGTGCATGAACGGTGTACAGAAAAAACCGACCCACGGAAAATATACATTCAAGTCTCCGGGGTGAAGCTGCAGCTGCTCTCACGAGTACTTCTGTGGATGAGTGAGTGGAGAAGCTTGGTTCAGTTGTGCTGAATGAAATGAAGTACAGCGTCTTTGTATTGCGAGTTCTCCCAGGTGGAATCATTTAGATATTACTCAAGAAAGGTGACAATCTTCTCCCAGAGTAAGCTCCCGTTTTATAAGGGTTCTTATACAGAAGGAGGAGTTCTGCATCTCCTTCAGTAGTTCCCGTGTGTCCCGATGGAGCTCCACATTTCTAGGTGTTTCTATTGTGAGCAGGTCTTTGCTGTAGATGGTGGAAGTCAGTCGAGCGTCCCCTCATGTCGGTGTGTGCTGTGTGTTGAACCAGGAGTGTTCAGTGTGACTGCACAGCCTTTCATTACCATCCTGTACTGTCTTGATATGGAAAGGCCAATTATTTATTTTACTATCCTCATCCTTGAAATGGTGCTTTAATGTAATTTATATTTCACATTGATTGTTCAAACTATTAAATGTTTTTATTCTTATTTAATGGGACAAAATACTGAAATTAATATTTACATCAAGTATTTAATTTCACAGCCTTTGACATCTTATCCAATGTTTCAGTCGTTACAGGTAAAACTTTCTTGTCTTTTTTTCTAACTGGCAGTTAGTCTTGCTGAAAGTCTGCTGTAGAAATGTACAAATGTAGCCTATATCATTAAAGACACTTAATTCTTCTTTTGTATTTTCTGTCCTTGACTCTCTTTTTAATACTTGACTTCACTGTGATTGTTTACTTTGCAGTATTATGAGTCTTATTGATTTGATTGATCAGCATGTAATCATTTATTCAGTTGGTTAAGACACCATTCCATCGTCTGCTTCTGAAGGCTGGATTAGTTATGTCATTCCATGTTTAATAATATACCTTATTTGATTGTGTCCCTCAAAATCAAACAATTGACTGTATCTTCATCACCGTTTCATTGATTATTTTCTTGATCAATCTATTAATTGCTTGTCCATAAAAGGTCACAGAATAGTGAAATGCCTTTAAATTCCTGAAGCCGAACGGTAACAAAATCATAATCCATTTAAAGTCGTATCAGACAGAAAATATTGATTTACTATACTTAAGTACACTACTGAGGTACTTGTACTTGTACTCCACTTAGTTTCAGAGGTTTGCATTGTGGCTGTTTGTTATCTGAAGTTGTCGTCCTCACATTAGTGGTAGAAACTAGTCTGAGCTGTTTGCTGCCAGTTAGGAGTTTTTTCATCCAGCAGTGAGACTCATCGACAAGATGGCGGCAGGATGGAGGACGTCTCGGCGACCACTTTGTGATTCACAACGGAAAAACTTTATTTAAATTCTACTTCGAAGGTGCCAGCTTGTTTAAAAAGCATCAACATATTCTAATATAAATGTAAAAAAAATTGATTTCTCCCCTCCTCGACTCCTCTCCTCCTCGTCTCCCCTCCTCGTCTCCCGTCCTCGACTCTCCTCCTCGTCTCCCCTCCTCGTCTCCTCTCCTCGTCTCCCCTCCTCGTCTCCCGTCCTCGACTCTCCTCCTCGTCTCCCCTCCTCGACTCCTCTCCTCCTCGTCTCCCCTCCTCGTCTCCCGTCCTCGACTCTCCTCCTCGTCTCCCCTCCTCGACTCCTCTCCTCGACTCCCCTCCTCGTCTCCTCTCCTCGTCTCCCCTCCTCGTCTCCCCTCCTCGACTCCTCCCCTCCTCGAGTCCCATCCTCGTCTCCCCTCCTCGACTCCCCTCCTCGTCTCCCATCCTCGTCTCCCCTCCTCGACTCCCCTCCTCGTCTCCCATCCTCGTCTCCCCTCCTCGACTCCCCCCTCCTCGTCTCCCCTCCTCGTCTCCTCTCCTCGACTCCCCTCCTCGTCTCCCCTCCTCGACTCCTCTCCTCGACTCCCCTCCTCCCCTCCTCGTCTCCTATCCTCCCCTCCTCTCCTCGTTTCCTCCCCTCCTCCTCTCCTCCTCCTCCCCTCCTCTCCTCCTCCACTCCCCTCCTCTCCTCTCCTCTTCCTCCTCCCCTCCCCTCCTCTCCTTTTCTCCTCCTTTCCTCCTCTCCCCCTCTCCTTTTCTCCCCTCCTCTCCCCCCTCCCCTCCCCTCCTCCACTCCCCTCCTCTCCTCCTCCTCCTCCCCTCCTCTCCTCTCCTTTTCTCCTCCTCTCCTCCTCTCCCCCCTCTCCTTTTCTCCCCTCCTCCTCCTCCCCTCCCCTCCTCTCCTTTTCTCCTCCTCTCCCCCCTCTCCTCCTCCTCTCCTCCTCTCCCCCCTCTCCTTTTCTCCCCTCCTCCTCCTCCCCTCCCCTTCTCTCCTTTTCTCCTCCCCTCCTCCACTCCACTCCCCTCCCCTCCTCTCCTCCTCCCCTCCCCCCCTCCTCCTCCTCTCCCCTCCTCTCCTCTCCTCCCCTCCTCCTCTCCTCCTCCTCCCTCCCTCTCCCTCCTCCCTCCTCTCCTCTCCTCCTCCTCTCCTCCTCCCCTCCCCTCCTCTCCTTTCTCCTCCTTCCTCCTCTCCCCCTCTCCTTTTCTCCCCTCCTCTCCCCCTCCCCTCCCCTCCTCCACTCCCCTCCTCTCCTCCTCCTCCTCCTCCTCCTCCTCCTCTCCTTTTCTCCCTCCTCCCTCCTCTCCCCTCCTCCTCCTTTTCTCCTCCTCCTCCTCCTCCCCTCCCCTCCTCTCCTTTCTCCTCCTCTCCCCCCTCTCCTCCTCCTCTCCTCCTCTCCCCCCTCTCCTTTTCTCCCCCTCCTCCTCCTCCCCTCCCCTCCTCCTTTCTCCTCTCCTCTCCTCCCTCCTCCCCTCCCCTCCTCTCCTTTTCTCCTCCTCTCCTCCTCTCCCCCCTCTCCTTTTCTCCCCTCCTCCTCCTCCCCTCCCCTCCTCCTCCTCCCCTCCTCCTCCCCTCCTCTCCTCCTCCTCCCCTCCCCTCCTCTCCTTTTCTCCCCCTTCCTCCTCCCCTCCCCTCTCCTTTTCTCCCCTCTCCTCCTCTCCCTCCTCCTCCTCTCCCCCCTCTCCTCCTCTCTCCCCTCCTCCTCTCCCTCCTCCTCCCCTCTCTCCCTCCTCCTCCCCTCCCCTCCTCTCCTTTTCTCCTCCTCCTCCTCCTCTCCCCCTCTCTTTCTCCCCTCCTCCTCCTCCCCTCCCCTCCTCTCCTTTCTCTCCTCCCTCTCCCCCTCTCCTCCTCCCCTCCTCCTCCTCCTCCTCCCCTCCCTCCCCTCCCCTCCTCTCCTCCCTCCCCTCCTCCCCTCCTCCTCCTCCTCCTCCTCCCCCCCCTCCTCTCCTCCCCCTCCTCTCCTCCTCCTCCCCTCCCCTCCTCTCCTTTTCTCCTCCTCTCCCCCCTCTCCTCCCCTCCTCCTCCTCCTCCTCCTCCTCCTCCTCCTCTCCCCCCTCTCCTCCCCTCCTCCTCCTCCCTCCTCCTCCTCCTCCCCTCCTCTCCTCCTCCTCTCCTCCTCTCCCCCCTCTCCTTTTCCTCCCCTCCTCCTCCTCCTCCTCCCCTCCCCTCCTCCTCCTCTCCCCCTCTCCTCCTCCTCCCCTCCTCCCCTCCTCCTCCCCTCCTCCTCCTCCTCCCCTCCCCTCCTCTCCTTTCTCTCCTCCCTCTCCCCCTCTCCTCCCCTCCTCCCCTCCTCCTCCTCCTCCCCTCCTCTCCCCTCCTCCTCCTCTCCCCTCCTCCTCCTCCTCCTCCTCCTCCTCCCCTCCTCTCCTCCTCCTCTCCTCCTCTCCCCCCTCCTCCTCCTCTCCCCCCTCCTCCTCCTCCTCCTCCCTCCCCTCCTCCTCCTCTCCCCCTCCCTCCTCCTCCCCTCCTCCTCCTCCCCTCCCCTCCTCCTCCTCCCTCCCCTCCTCCCTTTCTCCTCCTCTCCCCCTCTCCTTCTCCCCTCCTCCTCCTCCCCTCCTCCTCTCCTCCTCTCCCCCCTTCCTCCTCCTCCTCCCCTCCCCTCCTCTCCTCTTTCTCCTCCTCTCCTCCCCTCTCCCCCCTCTCTCTCCCTCCTCCTCCTCTCCCCCCTCTCCTTTTCTCCCCCCTCCTCCTCCTCCCTCTCCCCTCCCCTCTCCTTTTCTCCCTCCTCCTCCCCCCCTCCTCCTCCTCTCCTTCTCTCCCTCCTCCTCTCCCCCCTCTCCTTTTCCTCCCTCCTCCTCCTCCCTCTCCCCCTCTCCTTTTCTCCCTCCCCTCCTCCTCCTCCCCTCCTCCCTCCCCTCCTCTCCTTTTCTCCCTCCTCCTCCTCCCCTCTCCCTCCCTCTCCTTTTCTCCTCCCCTCCTCCCTCCCCCTCTCCTCCTCCTCTCCCCTCCCCCTCTCCTTTTCTCCCCTCCTCCTCCTCCCCTCCCCTCCTCTCCTTTTCTCCTCCTCTCCCCCCTCTCCTCCTCCCCTCCTCCTCCTCCTCCTCCTCCCCTCCCCTCCCTCCTCTCCTCCTCCCCCCTCCCCCTCTCCTCCTCCTCTCCCCCCTCTCCTCCTCCCCTCCTCTCCTCCTCCTCCTCCCCTCCCCTCCTCTCCTTTTCTCCTCCTCTCCCCCTCTCCTTTTCTCCCCTCCTCCTCCTCCCCTCCCCTCCTCTCCTTTTCTCCTCCTCTCCCCCCTCTCCTCCTCCCCTCCTCTCCCCCTCCTTCCTCCCCTCCTCTCCTCCTCCCCCTCCTCTCCTTTTCTCCCCTCCTCCTCCTCCCCTCCCCTCCTCCTCCTCTCCCCCCTCTCCTCCTCCTCCCCTCCTCCTCCTCCCTCCCCTCCTCCTCCTCCTCCCCCCTCTCCTCCTCCTCCCCTCCTCCTCCTCCTCCCTCCTCCCCTCCCTCCCTCCCTCCTCCTCCTCCTCCCCCCTCTCCTCTCCTCCCCTCCTCCTCCTCCTCCCTCCTCCTCCCCTCCTCCTCTCCCCCCCTCCTCCTCCTCCCCCCTCCTCCTCCTCCTCCTCCTCCTCCTCCCCTCCCCTCCTCCTCCTCTCCCCCCTCCCCTCCTCCTCCTCCTCCTCCTCCTCCTCCTCCTCTCCTGCAGCACATGACCCACTTGTCTCTCCTTCCAGCTCTCAGGAGCAGCTGATTCTGATGCCAACTATAACAGTTTCTCGTAATGAGGACGGAGAGAGAGATTATGCCTTATAGTAGAGAGAGAGAGAGAGAGGGGGCGTCTTGGAGACGGTGCAGTTAAAGGGACAGTACACAACATCCATGTAGTATTATTATTATTATTATTATTTTATAGTGAACCTCTACAGCACTGAGCCATGCTTATATTGAACAGGATTCTCTGTGTACGCAGCGGTTTGCTGTTGTAGCTGGTCACTGGTAGTGGTTCCCGACACGGGGGTCTGGCCCCCTCTAAGGGCCACAGGATAATCCTGAGGGGTCATGAGATGATTAATGAGGAAGATTTAACGACCGTCTTCTTGAATGAATGTGTTTTTTACCCTGTCTACTCCACCCAGTGTTGCTTTCTACAAAATAAAGTACAGATGAACATATGTCCAACCTGCTAACGTCGTTGGTTATTCATTAAGCCCCACACGTATACTAATCTGTCGTTGCACAGCCGTGTGCTGCATAGTGAAAATGGCTGACCACGTTGCTGTTGGAGCGCCATGATCCGCTGCTGCAGTCGTCCTCGTGGTGAAGCAGTCTGTAAGCCTGAGAAGCAGGCGGCTTTAGAAAGGTGTTATTTCCCAGGTGACGGATGGCGGAGGCTCCAGATGAGCGGCTGCAGGCTGAGCTGTCAGTGCATTAGTGTAAATTATGAGCGTAACAAAACCCTCTGTGTCCGACGCAGAGGGCTGAATAAATATGTCAGCTGCACAAGCAGGGATATTGCTCTGATCATTATTACGGCCATCTTTCTTTATTAAGTCTGACTGTCTGCCATTAAGGCGACTCCCTCGTCTCCCCATACAAACCCATGTTGCTGGTGTGTTAATGATGAAGCTTGATTGTTGTCATCCAATGAGCCTGATGAAGAAAACCGAGTCTCCGTCAGTCAGAGGAGCAGCTGACTAATCAATGCAGAGCTACTGTAAAGAACAGTGTAATACTTTTTAATACGCTGCCTCTGCATGAGTCACGGCTCAGTGAGGAGGTGGACGGCCCCGCGCTGCAAGCTTCATCTTCATTCACATCATCTCTGGAAATCCCACTAATGGATCTCATGTTGATGAGAGACACTACAGGAATGGATGTCGGGGTTTCCTGTCCCTGTGACCTTTGAGCTGCAGCTCAGACGTGCCTGAGATGTGACCTTTGCTCCACTCGTGTTATTAGAGTGAAACACGCTGGTGTTTGTGAGCACGTTGTGTTGAATCAGGAGACGATGATAACTGTTGAAGTAAAGCGTGGACTTCATCTCCAGGTGTGATTGGAAGCCTTTCTGAGCGCTCCATGTGGGAGTTATACTGTAATAACACCGTGGGCTCTCAGACGCTGATGGACATTATCACACAAACTATCCATTCATTAACAACATACGAGTAGAAAAGTAGCAAAGAATGTTTCTGCAGAATAAAAACACATAATTCAGGATATAAACTTATCAGAATGCCAGTGTGACTCGCTCCACTCATCACTGATTGGTTTAATGGAGTTGATTTCTAGTTGCTATTCAGTTCAGCTCGTCAGTAGAAGACTCCCTCTCCTCCCACAGTCCCCCCCTCCCCCTCTACATATGGTAATAAGCATTGCAGCAGTGGCTTCCCTCATCCTCTTATACACATTTCTTTCATTCCTAATTCGTGCGTGTGTGTGTGTGTGTGTGTGTGTGTGTGTGTGTGTGAGGATGCACATGTTGGCTGCGCTGCTGCAGAAATAATATTTAGATTAAAAAAGAGAAATTTGCTCCAATGGATGTGTGTTTTGTTGTGCGTTAATTATTGAATGAACTTTCATGTGTGTGTGTGTGTGTGTGTGTTATTAGATGATCTGTGTGTGTGCGTGTGTGTGTGTGTGTGTGTGTTATTAGATGATCTGTGTGTGTGTGTGTGTGTGTGTGTGTGTGTGTGTGTATCGCTGCACTGCTGGGTGGATCCCACTGTATTCTGTGGTGCTTTCAGTTCAGTGAGAAAGAAAAAAAACAGAGTTTTTCACAGCTAAGAGACTAACTCTAAAACATCAAAGATCCAGAGAGAGAGGGAGGGAGAGAGAGAGAGAGAGGGAGGGAGGGAGGGAGGGGTATGCCCTGTTTCTGGGTAATGATGGAGGGAGGAGGGGGGACAAAATAGAGAGAGAGATGAGAGGTGGGAGGGGGTGAGGGAGAGAAACCAACCAACCAGTAGGAGGAGAGAGAGTGAAATAAGGGAGAGGGACTCTGAGCATGGTGGAGGGAGGGAGGGAGGAGGGGGGAGGATAGGAGTGAGGGAGGGGGAGGATAGGAGGAAGGGAGGGGGAGGATAGGAGGGAGGGATGGGAGCCTGCCGGACCGAGCGGAGAGAAGTGTTACTACAGAGCTGCTGCTGCTGCCGGAGGACGGCCGGGAGGATAACGCTCCATCCCTCCGCGTACAGCGGCACGCCGGACACTTTGTGATTTCTCGTGGCGGCTGAGGAGGAGGAGGAGGAGGAGGAGGAGGGTCTTCATTGTTGCAGCAGCGATTGTCTCCCCCCCACCCCTCTTTTTAACCACAGTCTTCTTCATCATCTTCCAGCTCGCCCCTCCTCACTCGTTATTCCTCTGCAACTGGCAACCGCTGGGCTCCCCCTCCTCTCGTTGCTCCTCTCGTTGCTCCTCTCGTTGCTCCTCTCGTTGCCACTTCTGTCCCCCTTTTTCCAGAGGAGGGATTTCTGTATATCATCAGGGATTATAGAAGACAGTAAGCATGTTTCTGTCCTTTGCTTCTCAGTTTTTCATGCATGGTGGGTGGATGGATGGTGCTAATGTTTGTGGAGGATAGTGTTGGAAGCCAAGCGGGTGTATGTGTGCGCAGCAGGAGGTGGGAGGGGGGTGCATGTTCAAGTTTACTGCATTGATGTGACACATAACTCCTCTCTCACATGGCTGGCACAGCCCAGCTCTCTACACAGTCTAACACTCTGATTCGGACACAAGGAAGGTGAAGCATTCGGTGTTGGGCAGTGGATTCCTCCTTGATGCCAGCTGTACAGAGGCAGAAGAAGATGAGGAGGAGGAGGAGGAGGAGGTGAGGAAGGACCAGAGAGAAAGTGGGAGAGCAGGCAGCAGTGAGGAGGAACACCGATCTGTAGATGAAGCACGACGAGACGAGACAGAGAATCAGTCAAATGTGGCATCGTGAACATAAAAACGGAGATATAGGAAGACGGCTGCTGCTGTCAGCGCTTTGGATTTAGTGAAAAATCCCTCCCACATACGTTTCTCCTGCATGCTGCCGATCTGGTGTTCACGTTAAAAAGGCTCACCAGTGCAGAGAATCCCACTTTGCTGACATGGTGACAGCATGGACAGACACGGAGCGGATGTTTTAATCATGTGTGGAAGGAGAGCAGATATAGGAAGCATCCCGGTGGAGGAATCACATGGTTTCAAGCTGTGTTTGCTTTGCCCTGCCGTTATCTCTCACCTGAGTCTATCTATAGATGATCATTAGAAGTCTCTATTGAACACAGGAAAGGTGACAGCTGGTCACTCTGCAGGCCACATGAATAATGACAGAAACTTCCTGTGTTGCAGAGCAGCGATGGAGGTTTCAGCAACATGGAGAACTGACAGCTAAACTGTGAATGACTAGTTGTTGGAGGCGTTAAAGCGTGTGTGTGTGTGTGTGTGTGTGTGTGTGTGTGTGTGTGTGTGTGTGTGTGTGTGTGTGTGTGTGTGTGTGTGTGTGTGTGTGTGTGTGTGTGTGTGTGTGTGTGGTTTTGGTAAGCCGATGGCGCGTGGCGGGCAGGTCGCCCTCACAGTCAGAATAACGCATGCTGTTGGTGTGTTGGATGTGTGGCCTCGGGGTCACGGAGGTCGAGGACGGCTCGACCTCCGGTACGTCGTCTATTCCAAACTTCCAACGTTCAGCAGTGTGATGTTGGAGAAGCGATTACATTGATGTTTGAGACGTGAAGTGCCTTTTCATGATGTGATTGTTAAAGCGAGCGTGCAGCACGTGAGTCAGTGTTGGAGTGGTGCTCAGCTTCAAACACTCATCACACGCTGCTGTCAAGCAGGAAACTTCAGCGCCGCTTCACTGCTGGATCAAAGCCATCGCTTTCACGTGGACCCGAGCGTCCTGCAGAGAGACGGACCACTTCCTGCTTCCAGACCTCAGTTCTACACACCGGGAACATGTGCACCCCTCTGTGTTCCACCTTTACCTGTTTGTGTTGAAGAAGCTTGTTCCCATCGTGGAGTCTTCATATCATCGCCACCTTGTTGGAAAGTCACCGTTCCTGCATCCTCATGAAGCCAGTCCACGTCATGCAAAGACAACATGTTCTATGACAGCTATGTCTGGTGTTCAAATCCAGCTGTGGTTCAACCATCTCAGTGTGACTTCAGTTAGCCAGATCAGTTTGAACAACTTTACATTTTGACATCTTTTCCCTGTAAAACTGGATTTGTAGAGCAGGAAACTTGGATCACATTTATCGGATCTGGCTCCCTAGGGGGGCGCTTTTCAGCATTGGGGTCAGAGGTCACCTACAGGATCATTTCAGGAAGTCAGACTTTACGGTCTATTCAGCTCTTCTGTGTTTCTAGATTGGTCACCATGAAATCTGATCTGGTTATCAGGGAGGCGTTCACATTCTCTGTGGCTGTCATCGTGAGGGACGGTGGTAGGGATGAGCTGAGGACTGTGTTTTCCTGTACGTAGTTAGATCGGTCAGGACTAACTTTTGAGCCGAACAAGGAGAATGAGGTCACTCCGACCTGACACTATCGAGGAAACTGCTTTTTAGGGATTTACATGAAAGTAACCAACTCTGTTTCCCCTGCCGTGCTTTTTGTCTCATCAACAGGCTGCCTGTATAAATGAGTTAATGTGATAACCCTAACAGACTAGTACGACGCTGCAGTTTCTCTCAGTCTTTGAATGAAGTGAGAAACAGACTGTCAGTGTAATGAGGTTCAGAGGTTCAGCCCGGTTTAACTCGTCCCAGATCTGTTGTCTTTGACTTCCCGGGAGCTCAATTAATTTCAAAGGCTGATCTGGTTCAACGATGCAGCCGCCGCTGAATGTTGATGAACCCACTGTCATGCCAGTTTGGCACAAAGAGAGTCAAGGTCCAGCAGACCGCCATGATTCGCCGCCCCACATTAACACTGAGGCGTCAGCGGGGAAAGGCCATTATTCCGTCTGCGGTCGGAGAGTTGTGTAGTTCAACTGCACACCGAGGACACGACACACGGTTGACATTTCCCTCTTCGGGGATCACGGGAGCTAAAACATCTCAGCTCATTCAAGTCAACAAAGCGTGGGAAAAAGATGATTTCTCAGTTTCCCCTCACTGGAAGGAGAAAACAGGCGGTGATGAAGATGCATGGCGTTTAAACTGGAGTTAATGGATTATTCAAGATCCTCGGGCAAACGCTGTGTGCTCTTTACAGCCGATTGTTCAGTATTGTTGTATTGCAGAGTCTCTCTGCTGTTATATTTGCCAGGAGTGGAGCTCAACTTGTCTTTTCCACATCTGCCTGGTTGTCACGGGTAGCGTGGAGGTCATAACTCCAGATTTAGCCACCTCGTTTACTCTCTCACACCTTCCTCTCTCTTCCTCCTCGGTGTGGAGACGACTGATCTGGGACAGGCCGGCCTCCCCTGCGCTCTGTCCTAATTCAGCATCGTCCTCTCTCTGATTCTTCTTGTCGTTTACCTCCATCCACCTATCTCTGCTCCGTCTCTCTGGATCCCACGCCGTGTTTTATACAGCAGACCGATGCTTCTGTCTGGTGTTAATAGCTGTCCGCGTGTTTGAGGCGCCCTCATTCCCTAACAGGACGTTTTTCTCTCCTCCATGTAGAAAAGGAACAGATCACCTCTGACTGAAGAGAGGTGATGTTAGGAGTGTAGTCGTTGAGGTCAAAGTCCAGCATCAGATAACCGGTGAGCTTTCTACGCGCTGTTATTGGAGTGTCTAAAGGAGCTGATGTTACTGCTAACTCCAGCTTGAATACTTATACTGTACTTATACAATACTGCGGAGCCAGTATTCTCATATTTGATTTGATATTATCACAGAAATATTTGTATATTCTATAGTTTATGCTACATTTCCATATATTTTTGGATGCTATCTGGGAAACATTTGGAGTTTTATAAATAGTGCTTTTATTTCCACTGAGATGTATTGATTGTGTAATAAGAGGGTCATTGAAAGCAACAATGCTAACACGCTGATGCAGAGCAGCTACAATGTTTACCACATTCCCTGTCTTAGCTTAGCTTGTTAGCATGCTAATGCTACATTAGCACTAAACACGATGCACAGCTGAGGCTGCTGGAAGGTATTTGGTCGTAAACTAAGGTATGACCTTATGAGAGCATAAAGGTGAGGGGATCACTAGTGTTATTGGACCTGTGGGGGACGGGAACGTCTGGACTCTTGTCCGTCTGACAGCTGAGGAGTTATTTCACTCTGCAGTACAAATGTCAGCCTCATGGAGGAAGGAGGAAAGTCCGGGATCACTAAAGGCATCGTTTGCTTCAGTAATCAGTAATGATTTCAGTCGGGACTCAAAGCGGCGGATCGACCGACTAAAACAACATGGAGCCGTCGCTGGCATCATGGCTCATTAGAATATCGGCTCAGATGTAGCTGACCAGACTCCTCCATGCATCCTGGACTCACTCCCAGTTTATCAGGGCTAATGGTGCCATCGAGAGGGGGGGGGGGGGGGGTTCTCCCTACAGTCACCGCTGCATCATCAAAGTGGAGATGCTATTTTTAGCATCAGCAGCAGATGCATGGCAGCAGTGGATCAGTGCTGGCCTGGGATGATGTGTGTGTGTGTGTGTGTGTGTGTGTGTGTGTGTGTGTGTGTGTGTGTGTGTGTGTGTGTGTGTGGAAGGCAGCAGCCTCAGGATGGATGCTGCATTCAGGTCCTGTGGGAAAGACAGTAGAGCTTCTAACTTGAAAGATATCGGCTCTCAGATAAACACAATGTGGAAACGTGGATTGTTGGCTGGAAAAGTGTTCTGTAGTTCATTTATTTGCAGTATAAGGATGAACGTCAGTGTATCGCCACCATAATCCTTGATTTAGGTTTGATTTGTGACCTCAGCTTAGGTCAAACACTGTTTTCCTGGAAATCCTTCATCTGTTCTCGGCCTCCAGAGCTCTTCAGCCCGACGGCATCGTGAGCAGCTTTCCAAGAGTGTTTCATGTTCTTTTATCTGGGAGAGGCTTTCTGATTGGACCAAACAGTGAGAGGTCTGTGAGCTGATTGTGCTGTTTTGAAGTCAAATCATTGTGGTCACTGTGTGTGTGTGTGTGTGTGTGTGTGTGTTTGCTACTCCTGATTGAAACGAGCTGCATCTCTTTATTTTCGGGGAAACAGCTGATGAAAATACTTTCCGCTTGCTTTCATTTCTGATGTTCAAACGTAGTAAATAGCGTGATGTTCCTCTTCCTCTCTCTTCGTCGGTCTGCTACTCTTTAAAAATCAGCATTATATCTGACGTTGTGACTGAATGAAGGATCAGATCACCTCCACAGAGCTGCAGTCGTTCAGTTCGACAGTCACTGATCTGTCATCAAGATGCAACGCGTTATTTCTGTTCCTCATGTTGATTCTCCCTCTCTGCCTCCTCCTCCACCAACGAACCTGCCATGGACACCAGAGCGAGTGTGTGTGTGTGTCTCTCTGTTTGCAGCAGCAGTGGGTGTTTGAAAGTTTCTGGGCGATGATGAATCGGCGATGTTGGGCTGGTTTGGGCGTCTTGTTGCATGAATAATGGAAGCAGCACAGCTGGCAGTATTTATAGTAACGGGGGTGAATGGTGGTGATGTATGAGATACGTCCTGCCAGCTCACTTGGACAGCAGACAGCCTGTGAGGCAGTGCTGGGTTTGAAAGTCCAAGCTATCTGATGGTGATTCTGACACACAGCTGTTTACACCAGCGTGTATTCATTCATTCATTCATTCATTCATTCATTCATCACACACACCTTCTCCTTCTTCCTGATGCAAAGATTCATCAGAGGAAAAGAAAAGCAAGTTGTGGTGCTGATCAGAAGGTTGTTCAGTCCAAGTTAGAAGAAGAAGCCTGGTGTCCTAAATGATCTTTCCACACACTGAAAACCTGAAGGGTTTTATCGTGGATATCCACATCACATGAGATTCTGACCGTGTGGAAGTCGGCTGAGGAGGGGGGTTGGCGTCGGCTGAGGAGGGGGGTTGGCGTGGGCTTCCAGCCTGCTGCTTGTGTCCTGTGTGGAGTTGCTGTTGTCTAGATATCACCAAGTACGTTTTTTAAACCAAACCAGTGTGTAGCCTCAACCTAATGTAGGTTTGTTTTGTTTGTTAACTACGTTTCAAATAGTTTCAAACTGCAGAACAAAATCCATATTTCCCCGTCGTTGTGAGCCCGGTTTAGTTGCATGGGAAGGTTTAGACGAGGGTTGGAAGTGGAGGAGGAGCTCACGGACCGCAGCAGAGCAGATTACTGGATATAGGCGTTTGATGTGGAGCGTATTGATTAGCCTACAGAGATTAAAACAGTGAACGCGTGATGAGGTTGCAGTTTATGAAGCCTGATTGAATCCGTTCGGCTCCTCTGAGTCTGTTGTTACTTATCTGTCACATTTCAGGCAGATAACAAGAAACACGGATGACAGTCATCAGAAGCAGCCAAGTCTGGATTATTCCGATGAAGGACGACACGTGAAGCTGCTCTACAGGAAAAAACCCAGTGTTATCTGTCCCGTTTCACACATGACGTCTCTGTGGGGACGAATCACAGAAATCACATCCTTTCAAGTTAAACCCCGTACACTAAGTAACTATTTAAAGGATCAAAAGTAAATGTACTTGTTCAGCAGAGAAAGTCTGTGAAGATGTTTCGTTTATTATTATTACGTTTGGTTGAGATTCACTTTGAACTGCTTTATATGACGATACACTTTTGAGCAGTTAAGTTTGCAAAATCTCACGACAGCATTTCTGTACATAATTCAGACTATACAGTCATTTACAATGTATATAAAAAATACTGCATTAAGTAATAAATAAATGTAAAAAATAAATACATGTATTATTATTAAAGTAACCAATATGGGAGAGGAGAAAAAACTACAACATTTAACTTTAAAGTAGTGTAAAATAGAAATACTCAAGTATATCAAAACTCATTGAAGTTTTACTTTAATACATGTATTTCTACTGTCTGTGAAGACTACAGTTAAATCTTGGTTCATATCCACGTTTTCTTGTTATATCAGTGTTGATGATGAACTGGCATTAGTCCAGACTTTAATGAAGAATCCCATCCTGAAGAAGCTTAGCTTCGTGGTCACATGACGAGTGTATATAGGATGCTGTATCTGTCTTTTCCATCCAAAAGCCTTGAAACATGAAACCACGGAGCCTCCTGGAAGAAGTGCTGAGTCAGCTGCTGCTGAAACCGCAGGGAGCTTAAAAAAAACTCCACTTGGTCAAACAAGGCCAAGCATTAAAACCATGACATGCCATCGGTGCTCGCTCTCCCTCAGTTAGACAGTGAGTATGAGTGATGATGAATCTCTCATCCTCCTGCTTCAAGGTGTTAAATAGCAAAAGAAGCCTGGCTGTTTGGGGGTCTGATAACACCCGGCTTCGCTGGACTCCCAGCGGCTCCTGATGCTGACGGGTGGATCCTTCTGGCGGGACTCGGAGGCCGTTGCTCTCATGTGAACCATTAAGACGCGTGAAGTCGTGTTTCCTGTAGGAAACGGCGAGGGCTGACCCGGAGGTTGCCACATGGTCAGGCTTCCGTTTTAGCGCCTTCAGCCGTGAAACAGCACCTTTTAATATTTCACAGGCCCTCGTATGTTCTCCCCTACAGCGACTCCCATTGTGGCTCATTTATTCATGAGCTCTCCCCCAATGCACCGCCAACTAAGAGCCCCAACTTGGCCCTCGGTGCGCCCCCCCCCCCCCACATAGCAGCGAGTCTACAGCCTGTGTGATGTGGGATGTAGGACTCGGCTCTGAAACAGCATTCATAGCTGCTAGCAGGAAAACAAGCAGAGATTCTGTGGAGATTCAGCAGCGATAAGGAATGAAGTTAATTAGCAGGCCGGTTGAATGTGATCCGGCTCCCCAGCTGATCCACTGAGTCTTCTGTGGAGAATAGAGAGCTTTAACACACACGGCGGCCTCCTACGTTCACGCAGAGAGAGACTGTTTGTACAAGACTGCTTTATTATCAGGAAAATAAAATCATTTTCTAGTTCAGGCTCTCTTCTGTGTGGATCTCCTCTCTGCTGAAGAGGTTTTGGTTTTTGAACCGTTGGTTGGCTTCGTGTAACTTTTTCATTATTTTCACATATTCTACATTGATTAATCATTTATCATTAACTGTACTAAACGTGTCCATCCAGGAGGAGAATCCGTGTGAATGTTTATGCTAACGGGTATAGAGATGACTAGATACAGTTATATAACCTATACTTATACATGCCTCATGCACCAACTAACTAAACATAACAGTGATTTGACCCATTGCCTTTCCTACTGACTGGAAAAATGAAGTGTCATCACTGAACATTTCAGGATCCAGTGGCATTTTAGCTGCTTATAAGCTAGAATATCCTTTTCAGTATCCTGCCGAAGCTTTTCAGAATAAGAGTGGCTTGTTGCTTTGTGGGTGACATTCATCAGCTGTCAGGAATTGACAGCCCCTTGTAAACAAACCCAACCTCCTTTGATCAATAGCAGAGCAGATGAGCTATCCGCTGCCTCGAGGGACATCAGCAACCTTGTACTAACAATTTGTCGACGAATTAATATTGCAAGTGACCTACGCCGTCCACACAAGGCCTCAAAGCCGGAGAGAATTAGAAACCTTTTCATGAATGACCTGATTAGAATGTGTCTGATTTAACCGGCCCTGCTTCCAGCAAACATTCATTAAAGCCAGTTTAATAGTCTGGAAAACATGATTATGACTGGAAAATGCCGTATCAGTCACGGTGTTGTGGTTGAGGTTTTGGTAGCCTGAGGTGAACACCATTTGGAACCACAGGGAACTGGGCTACGAGGTCACTCTCCACCCTCAGGAGGAGCTTTTCTTTCTTGTGTCTCTACGTAGCTTCATACACCCACATCTTCACTATAATCCATGTTGTCTATATAATATAAGGAACCCTCCGGGAGCGTGTTTCATTGCTTCCCCCCCCAACATGTCTTAAATCTTCTTCCTGTACTACAGTAACTGTTTCTTCTGATGTTCAGGAATCAAGAGAGGCAGAATTAGATGTCTCTGGGCTTGTTGTCGGCATGGAAGCTTCTTTTTAATTTGTTGTAATGTGTCGGCGGTTTGAGTGTCTTTGTTTAGCCTACAATATGGGTTTCAGTAACCTTATAGTCTTAATGCAGATTGTTTTTTACAAAGCCCTAAGTCACTCTGTCCACCACTTTGGTCCACATTATATCGCCCAACAACTACACGATGAATTGTCTTTTTGTACAGATATCAGTGGCAGCCACAAGACGAATCCCAATATCTTCTCCTTTCAGCCCGACCAGCAGTTTAAATTTGTCACTTGGCAAGAAGCATTGGCATTCAGCCCAATGAAAACTGCTCACCTGGCAAACTGAATATGCATGGTAATGTTAATCCCATCATGCCTCCAGCCCACCGCTCTAATGAAACACCCAGAATGAACCGTTCAGTGGTGATGCCATTTCAAAAGAAAAGCATGGAAACGTTCTAGAAACACATTGCTTGGAAATATCCTAATAATTGGGCCTTGCTAAGCCCCGCCTCCGCTGCTACTCCGTCCAGTTGTGTGTGAAGTCATTAACTGCACTCCCTGAAGGAATATGTCCTTATTTATTTCTAATGACTTCAGAGTATAGACTAAAGATGGTGAGTATAGACTAAGGATAATAAGATGTTGAGTATAGACTAAAGATGGTGAGTATAGACTAAAGATGGTGAGTGTAGACTAAAGATAATAAAATGGTGAGTATAGACTAAAGATGGTGAGTATAGACTAAAGATGGTGAGTGTAGACTAAAGATGGTGAGTATAGATAAGGATGGTGAGTATAGACTATAGATGGTGAGTATAGACTAAGGATAATAAGATGTTGAGTATAGATAAGGATGGTGAGTATAGACTAAAGATGGTGAGTGTAGACTAAAGATGGTGAGTATAGACTAAGGATAATAAGATGTTGAGTATAGATAAGGATGGTGAGTATAGACTATAGATGGTGAGTATAGACTATAGATGGTGAGTGTAGACTAAAGATGGTGAGTGTAGACTAAAGATAATAAAATGGTGAGTATAGACTAAAGATGGTGAGTATAGACTAAAGATGGTGAGTATAGACTAAAGATGGTGAGTATAGACTAAGGATAATAAGATGTTGAGTATAGATAAGGATGGTGAGTATAGACTATAGATGGTGAGTATAGACTATAGATGGTGAGTATATACTAAAGATGGTGAGTATAGACTAAGGATAATAAGATGTTGAGTATAGATAAGGATGGTGAGTATAGACTATAGATGGTGAGTATAGACTAAGGATAATAAGATGTTGAGTATAGATAAGGATGGTGAGTATAGACTAAAGATGGTGAGTGTAGACTAAAGATGGTGAGTATAGACTAAGGATAATAAGATGTTGAGTATAGATAAGGATGGTGAGTATAGACTATAGATGGTGAGTATAGACTATAGATGGTGAGTGTAGACTAAAGATGGTGAGTGAAGACTAAAGATAATAAAATGGTGAGTATAGACTAAAGATGGTGAGTATAGACTAAAGATGGTGAGTATAGACTAAAGATGGTGAGTATAGACTAAGGATAATAAGATGTTGAGTATAGATAAGGATGGTGAGTATAGACTATAGATGGTGAGTATAGACTATAGATGGTGAGTATATACTAAAGATGGTGAGTATAGACTAAGGATAATAAGATGTTGAGTATAGATAAGGATGGTGAGTATAGACTATAGATGGTGAGTATAGACTAAGGATAATAAGATGTTGAGTATAGATAAGGATGGTGAGTATAGACTATAGATGGTGAGTATAGACTAAGGATAATAAGATGGTGAGTATAGATAAGGATGGTGAGTATAGACTATAGATGGTGAGTATAGACTATAGATGGTGAGTATAGACTAAGGATAATAAGATGTTGAGTATAGATAAGGATGGTGAGTATAGACTATAGATGGTGAGTATAGACTAAAGATAATAAGATGGTGAGTATAGATAAGGATGGTGAGTATAGACTAAAGATGGTGAGTATAGACTAAAGATAATAAGATGGTGAGTATAGACTAAAGATAATACGATGGTGAGTATAGATAAGGATGGTGAGTATAGACTATAGATGGTGAGTATAGACTAAAGATAATAAGATGGTGAGTATAGATAAGGATGGTGAGTATAGACTAAAGATGGTGAGTATAGACTAAAGATAATAAGATGGTGAGTATAGATAAGGATAGTGAGTATAGACTATAGATGGTGAGTATAGACTAAAGATAATAAGATGGTGAGTATAGACTAAAGATAATAAGATGGTGAGTATAGATAAGGATGGTGAGTATAGATAAGGATGGTGAGTATAGACTATAGATGGTGAGTATAGACTAAAGATAATAAGATGGTGAGTATAGACTAAAGATAATAAGATGGTGAGTATAGATAAGGATGGTGAGTATAGACTATAGATGGTGAGTATAGACTAAAGATAATAAGATGGTGAGTATAGATAAGGATGGTGAGTATAGACTATAGATGGTGAGTATAGACTATAGATGGTGAGTATAGACTAAAGATAATAAGATGGTGAGTATAGATAAGGATGGTGAGTATAGACTATAGATGGTGAGTATAGACTAAAGATAATAAGATGGTGAGTATAGATAAGGATGGTGAGTATAGACTATAGATGGTGAGTATAGACTATAGATGGTGAGTATAGACTAAAGATGGTGAGTATAGACTAAGGATAATAAGATGTTGAGTATAGATAAGGATGGTGAGTATAGACTATAGATGGTGAGTATAGACTAAAGATGGTGAGTATAGACTAAGGATAATAAGATGTTGAGTATAGATAAGGATGGTGAGTATAGACTATAGATGGTGAGTATAGACTAAAGATGGTGAGTATAGACTAAGGATAATAAGATGTTGAGTATAGATAAGGATGGTGAGTATAGACTATAGATGGTGAGTATAGACTAAAGATAATAAGATGGTGAGTATAGATAAGGATGGTGAGTATAGACTATAGATGGTGAGTATAGACTAAAGATAATAAGATGGTGAGTATAGATAAGGATGGTGAGTATAGACTATAGATGGTGAGTATAGACTAAAGATGGTGAGTATCTAAGGATAATAAGATGTTGAGTATAGATAAGGATGGTGAGTATAGACTATAGATGGTGAGTATAGACTAAAGATGGTGAGTATAGACTAAGGATAATAAGATGTTGAGTATAGATAAGGATGGTGAGTATAGACTATAGATGGTGAGTATAGACTAAAGATAATAAGATGGTGAGTATAGATAAGGATGGTGAGTATAGACTATAGATGGTGAGTATAGACTAAAGATAATAAGATGGTGAGTATAGATAAGGATGGTGAGTATAGACTATAGATGGTGAGTATAGACTAAAGATAATAAGATGGTGAGTATAGATAAGGATGGTGAGTATAGACTATAGATGGTGAGTATAGACTATAGATGGTGAGTATAGTCTAAAGATAATAAAATGGTGAGCATAGATAAGGATGGTGAGTATAGACTATAGATGGTGAGTATAGACTAAAGATAATAAGATGGTGAGTATAGATAAGGATGGTGAGTATAGACTATAGATGGTGAGTATAGACTATAGATGGTGAGTATAGTCTAAAGATAATAAAATGGTGAGTATAGACTAAGGACAGTGAGTATAGACTAAAAATAATAAAATGGTGAGTATAGACTAAAGATGGTGAGTATAGACTAAAGATGGTGGGTATAGACTAAAGATGGTGAGTATAGACTAAAGATGGTGGGTATAGACTAAAGATTGTGATTATAGACTAAGGATGGTGAGTAATAAGTATAGACTAAGGATGGTGAGTATAGACTAAAAATAATAAAATGGTGAGTATAGACTAAAGATGGTGAGTATAGACTAAAGATGGTGGGTATAGACTAAAGATTGTGATTATAGACTAAGGATGGTGAGTAATAAGTATAGACTAAGGATGGTGAGTAATAAGTATAGACTAAGGATGGTGACTATAGACTAAGGATGGTGAGTAATAAGTATAGACTAAGGATGGTGAGTAATAAGTATAGACTAAGGATGGTGAGTATAGACTAAGGATGGTGAGTAATAAGTATAGACTAAGGATGGTGAGTATAGACTAAGGATGGTGAGTAATAAGTATAGACTAAGGATGGTGAGTAATAAGTATAGACTAAGGATGGTGAGTATAGACTAAGGATGGTGAGTAATAAGTATAGACTAAGGATGGTGAGTATAGACTAAGGATGGTGAGTAATAAGTATAGACTAAGGATGGTGAGTATAGACTAAGGATGGTGAGTAATAAGTATAGACTAAATAAGGTGAGTATAGACTAAGGACGGTGAGTATAGGACTTAAAATAATAAGATGTGAGTATAGACTAATGATGCCGAGTATAGACTAAGGATGGTGAGTAATAAGTATAGACTAAGGATGATGAGTATAGACTAAGGATGGTGAGTATAGACTAAGGATGGTGAGTAATAAGTATAGACTAAGGATGGTGAGTATAGGCTGCACAGATTGGAGATTCTGGGACACAAATCTTCCTTTCGGAGGTGACCTGGGTCTAATTCGGCTAAATTTCCGTTATGAGAACGCGGGTGACGCTGTGGTACATCCCACCCTCTCCTCTCAGACTGAATCCAGGTTCCTCCACCAACACTCCCATCCCACAGAGGGATGTTACATCACAGCCAGCGTAAAACACGTGGCTTCATTCTCCTTTTGAGTCCTCCTGGGTCCCCGCGGCTTAGATTGACATTTCCTGTGACGTACAGCTCCCACGTGGATAATTACATCTGTGTGCTTGATTGAACAAAGGTTCAAAGTTTACACACATTATTAGCCTTTTATCCATTTGTATGCTGGGCTTCACAGGTTTGTGTCCGCATCAGAGAGCCATTTATGTTGCGTAGATGTCAAACAAGGAGGGAAGGAAATCGTCCGCTCCAGTTTAGTGGCAGGAAAGTGGGGCGATCTGTTCTTTTGGAAGTTTCCCAGTGAAATTTCCTGGGGACCAAGACACTGAAAATATCTATCTTTATATGCACAATGTCCTACATACTGTAAAGAGAGGGTGAACCGGAGATGGAGAGGGAGAGAGTGCATGACGACACGTGTGATTGTGTGAGAGATAAAACAAAGAAAAGAGGGAGGGAGGTTAAATGCCACGGTGCTGGAGAGATATATCACTCGTTCGAAGGCATTACACAGATGGATGGAGTGAAGCTCAGTAGAAGACAAAGACTTCAGCAAGTCACCCAACAACTTCTGTGACATAAAAACCCCCTAAATGGGTAGAAATGCTGCCTCATTTACCTCTGCTCGTCGTCTTCTGCCACCAAGGGCAGGGTTCAGGGTGTATATATATATGAAACTGGGTGTTATTTTTTTTATATGGATTATATTTTACACCTGGCAACTGTGTCTTGGGTTAACAACCAAATATCAATTCCATCTTCCCCCTTGCCAAAACACAGATTTGCTAAGCATGCCACTTGCCGTCTGCGGAGCGTTGTGTCTCTTTAAACAGATGTTAAACGGCTCATCTCCGTCCCCAGACATGAATATCTGAACATTTCCTCTCTGACGAGTGTGTTGCCACCCAAGCCGCCAGCCACCTGCTTCAGTCGCTGCTTTGAGTGCAGATTTAGTAAATTTACCACAAATGATTACAATAAAAGAATGCACAATGAATGTTGAAGGGAAGGGAAAGGAGCAGAAACCCATCAGTGTGGATGTCTCATTCTCAAGGTCAGGGTTAATACCAGCATGGATCTGATGGGCCGAGCTCCAGGTCTTTGTAGGGACCTGCACCAACCAATCCACGAGAACCACGTGTGTTTTATGTAGATTTACAACACATGAATGACCAAAAATCTAGACGAAACAAGACAGTATAGTGATTAAGATTTAGAAATGACTGTATACACAACGCAGCAGCACATCAACGCACCATAAAAAGCCAGAACAACATGGCCCGGGGCGCATTACACCCGGCTGTGTCTTAAATCCGAGCCTCGACATCAAACACTATTAAAGGAAACGCTGCAGACAGAAGAGATAAATAAATACGCTGTTCGAGAGTCGCTGCTAAAGTGAATTTACTAGCAAATGTTCCAAATGAGGGGCAACCCTGCCTGGTCTCCATCTCCAAATGCCCATTACCTTCCTGCTCTGTGTAGCCTAGCATGCAGTAAGCCTCGGAGACTTACCCTGAAGTCCCATTTAAAGGAAGAGTCCACATTTCAGCTCTGCAAACAAACTGCAAGCCTCTAACAGCTGACTAGCGCTCAAGCTACCGACACTAGTCGGCCATAGGAATACATGCGTATGCCTCATGCAACTGTCTAATCTTTGAAGGCAAATAAAGAGAGGAACACTTTGTTCATGTGGAGTCCAGACAGCTGTTATTTGATGCTATAAAACCAAGATAAGCTCAGACTAAGACGTGTGAATCACAGCAAAAACGAGATATTAGGCTGTTGGATCCAGCAGTGTGAGACAGACAGACAGACAGACAGACAGACACACACACAGAGATGCACTCACACACACATGAACATCATTATGTTTTTATTAACGCATGTTAAACGCCTTGTAGAATTACAACCTCGTCCGTTTCTGTGCAGGCTTCCTCGTGGAGCTAACATCAGCGGGGTCAGCGGGGTCAGCGGGGTCAGCGGGGTCAGCGGGGTCAGTGATACAGTTTCAGTGAAAGTGTTAATGATGTGACCTGAAACTGAACAGCTCTCCAAGGAGAACCTCAGAGGATGAACGACAGATAAAGATTAATGACGGCGAGATATGAGGCGGAAGGAGATCATTATCACTTGTAAGCAATATCTAATCGCTCCATCGCCCTCTTCATCTTCATCTTCACACACACACACACACACACACACACACACACACACAGCAGCCATTATGAAGGTCTTTTATGTGTGAGTCATGCCTTTTCTCTCAGGAACTGATTATCACTCTCTCTGATAATTGCCCCTCTGTCCTGACCCGTTCCTGCTTAATTGACAATGAGTGAATCTCTTCAAAGTTTGGATTCAGCCTTCTTAACTCCTCGTTCACGTTCTCTCTCATCTATCGGGATCCAACCTGGTCGGCCCACTTTCACACGACTGATGCTCACCCTGTGGTGCATATTTTAAGATTTGTTCTCATATAGTTCATATTTTATGGCCAGGTCTTCCTTGTAAAAGACATGTATTTATTTTTCCCATCTCAATGGGAATTCCTGGTTAAAGGTAAAATAAAAATGAATATAAATGCACCACTTTGGCCCAAAAGTGCAGTTTGGTTGTGTGGGCATGTGAGTTTTAGGGCGGTGGCTTCCTCTCCCCCTTTCTTTAATCCCTCCTTCTTCTTCTTGGTCTCTGTTTCGGTTTCTCTCTCCAATCACCTCCCTCTTACCTGCTCCCCCCTTTGTCCTCTCCCCCGGCATACTTTCCCCTATCTTTGATTACTCAGCACTATGCAAAACTATGGATTGTTCACTTCCATTTATGATCATATCTGCTTCAGGTTGGCCAGCTTCCTTTGTCTCCGTGCCCTTGTCTCTTTTATTCATCAATTTGGTTTCCAGCCCTCGTCTCCTCCCCCGTCGTCGATTCTATCTCTTTAGCCTCACAAGCTCGTTTTCATTTTGCCGTTATTCTTCATTGTTCCAGCACTCCTCTAAATTGTCAGAAACAGATTTATATAAGAGGCCTCGCTCATTTTAATTTACATTTAAGGGCGACTTTTAAAGCCGTTTACAAAGCTTTAAAAATGCAATTTAGCGGTAGCAACTTTATAAGAGCCCATACTCATTTCTGTTTACAAGTATTGTAATATATTTTTAGGTACTTCCATTATATGCAAGTTAATTCTGGAAGTGCTCCTCTACATTTATCTCATGGCTGTAGTTTGTATCCACAACTTTAAAATGAATGATTTGACATGTAAAACATAGGACGTGGTCATAAAATATGATTCAACAACAGAATGCATGTGCAGCAATAAGAGTGAGATTTAAATCGGTGTTTTGTCAAGTGTTCCCAGTCTGGGAGGTTGTTTTCTGTGTTAGTGGGAGAAACCGTCTGAATGTCTGTGAAACTTCTCCACGCTCGTCTGCATCTCCGTCTTCCTTCACGTCTGCCAACAGAAGTTATCCTGCTAATGAGCTTTCAGAAGTCGGAGGCTGCCAGAGACTCCGTGTTATCAGTTATCAGTTTTTCTTCTGCTTATGTGAGAAATTAGAAGAAATTGAAAGAGAGAGACATATAATCTAAAAACAGAAAAAACCCACCATCAAATTTAACAAGTCATTTAACTTCGCATTCAGGCTTAAAATTGTGTCTTTGTTAGATCGATTGAAGGATAGTGGAAAGAATCTCAATTTTCTGCAAAGCAGTTTAATTTATTTTAGATTTTTCCGCCAAATGGCACAAACTATTTAGCTACCTACTGCTCCACTGGCATCAGATAAATTATACTTGAACGTTGTAATAATCTCCCGAGATCTACGCTTCACGATGTGAGACATAGAAGGAATATTCCTTTCTTTTGTGACGCTTCGTCTTCTTTTTTCCCCTTTCCTTCCCCCGTGGAACTGGACAGCTGTAGTTTGATCTCAGCACCAGCAGGAGTTTGACATTATTATGTGTCTAACACCTTTCCCCTTCACAGCACGGCTCTGCTTCCCACCGTATCCTCATCACAAGCACACACACCCATTTACAATTCAAAGTAGCCTCATTATCCTGTATTTCATATTCACTCAAAGTAAAATCAAAACAAACAGCGACGAGATACAGAATTGTTTCCAGATTCAGTTTTGAAATGTTGTTTTGTACAGTTTTGTTTTTGTGTTCAGATCACAAATCAGAGTTCATGTTGGTATTTAATCTCAATCTGAAGTATAGCCATCAAATACATGTGCAGTACAATATAATAGTCTTGAATATACACTTGAACTTAACTCGTCACTAGGGTTAGGGTTAGTGGTGTTTATTTGGTGTTTCTTCAGCTCTCTGGCTCTCTCTCTGATTGGTCAGTCCCTTAACCCCCAGGAAACACATTACATTTCCTGGACTGATGTGGTGCGATGCGGCCCAGAAAGACTTTTCTAGAAGTCCACAGATGTACGTTGGGAAAGCAGTGAATAATCTGGTTTGAGGTGAACCAACTTTCCAGTATGATCACTTGAATAGCCCCTATTTAAATAATTCTGTTTGTTGTAAAGTAGCTGAATTCAGAATAATTAACCTTCGTCCGTTCATGTGAATGAGCCTGACAACAAGGATTGGCTGAGGGCCGGGAGGCGGGGTTAAATGAAATGCTCTATGGGCCCTTTGGATGCAGAAGATCTGGATCAGTTCTCCTGTTCCTCTGCTGCTCGGTTCTGTGGAGCTGTCCAGATGTAGTGGTGCTGAAAACCCTGGAACCAGCCACCAGGGACACATCTGGTATCTCTTGTACTTGAATACGGTGCTGCATCACTGATGCTCTGGAGTGGCTACTTGGCTCTCTCGGGGGGTGATGGCAAGAGAGTGTATCGTCTATCACATGAAGAGCTGTTGTCCATCCGTGTCTGCATGAGGATGTGCAGTGATGACCAGGCTGCTGTGGAGACTGATATACTAGTTCACTGTGGACGAGGGTGGTGCTCTTTTTCACACTGGAAACACTGTCTTGGTCTCAGCAGTGTAACGAGCATTAAGTCTGAGAACCCACTACACAAAATGTGTAAGACAATATTAGAGACGTAAGGAACCCTGATCGTGATAGACTGGTTACCTGTCTGTCTCTACCTGTGATAGACTGGTTACCTGTCTGTCTCTACATGTCTCCCTGTGATAGACTGGTTACCTGTCTGTCTCTACATGTCTCCCTGTGAGGTTACCTGTCTGTCTCTACATGTCTCCCTGTGATAGACTGGTTACCTGTCTGTCTCTACATGTCTCCCTGTGATAGACTGGTTACCTGTCTGTCTCTACATGTCTCCCTGTGATAGACTGGTTACCTGTCTGTCTCTACATGTCTCCCTGTGATAGACTGGTTACCTGTCTGTCTCTACATGTCTCCCTGTGATAGACTGGTTACCTGTCTGTCTCTACATGTCTCCCTGTGAGGTTACCTGTCTGTCTCTACATGTCTCTACCTGTGATAGACTGGTTACCTGTCTGTCTCTACATGTCTCCCTGTGATAGACTGGTTACCTGTCTGTCTCTACATGTTTCCCTGTGATAGACTGGTTACCTGTCTGTCTCTACATGTCTCCCTGTGATAGACTGGTTACCTGTCTGTCTCTACATGTCTCCCTGTGATAGACTGGTTACCTGTCTGTCTCTACATGTCTCCCTGTGAGGTTACCTGTCTGTCTCTACATGTCTCCCTGTGATAGACAGGTTACCTGTCTGTCTCTACATGTCTCCCTGTGATAGACTGGTTACCTGTCTGTCTCTACATGTCTCCCTGTGATAGACTGGTTACCTGTCTGTCTCTACATGTCTCCCTGTGATAGACTGGTTACCTGTCTGTCTCTACATGTCTCCCTGTGAGGTTACCTGTCTGTCTCTACATGTCTCCCTGTGATAGACTGGTTACCTGTCTGTCTCGTCATGTCTCCCTGTGATAGACTGGTTACCTGTCTGTCTCTACATGTCTCCCTGTGATAGACTGGTTACCTGTCTGTCTCTACATGTCTCCCTGTGATAGACTGGTTACCTGTCTGTCTCTACATGTCTCCCTGTGATAGACTGGTTACCTGTCTGTCTCTACATGTCAGCCCTGTGATAGACTGGTTACCTGTCTGTCTCTACATGTCTCCCTGTGATAGACTGGTTACCTGTCTGTCTCTACATGTCTCCCTGTGATAGACTGGTTACCTGTCTGTCTCTACATGTCTCCCTGTGATAGACTGGTTACCTGTCTGTCTCTACATGTCTCCCTGTGATAGACTGGTTACCTGTCTGTCTCTACATGTCTCCCTGTGATAGACTGGTTACCTGTCTGTCTCTACATGTCTCCCTGTGATAGACTGGTTACCTGTCTGTCTCTACATGTCTCCCTGTGATAGACTGGTTACCTGTCTGTCTCTACATGTCTCCCTGTGATAGACTGGTTACCTGTCTGTCTCTACATGTCTCCCTGTGATAGACTGGTTACCTGTCTGTCTCTACATGTCTCCCTGTGATAGACTGGTTACCTGTCTGTCTCTACATGTCTCCCTGTGATAGACTGGTTACCTGTCTGTCTCTACATGTCTCCCTGTGATAGACTGGTTACCTGTCTGTCTCTACATGTCTCCCTGTGATAGACTGGTTACCTGTCTGTCTCTACATGTCTCCCTGTGATAGACTGGTTACCTGTCTGTCTCTACATGTCTCCCTGTGATAGACTGGTTACCTGTCTGTCTCTACATGTCTCCCTGTGATAGACTGGTTACCTGTCTGTCTCTACATGTCTCCCTGTGATAGACTGGTTACCTGTCTGTCTCTACATGTCTCCCTGTGATAGACTGGTTACCTGTCTGTCTCTACATGTCTCCCTGTGATAGACTGGTTACCTGTCTGTCTCTACATGTCTCCCTGTGATAGACTGGTTACCTGTCTGTCTCTACATGTCTCCCTGTGATAGACTGGTTACCTGTCTGTCTCTACATGTCTCCCTGTGATAGACTGGTTACCTGTCTGTCTCTACATGTCTCCCTGTGATAGACTGGTTACCTGTCTGTCTCTACATGTCTCCCTGTGATAGACTGGTTACCTGTCTGTCTCTACATGTCTCCCTGTGATAGACTGGTTACCTGTCTGTCTCTACATGTCTCCCTGTGATAGACTGGTTACCTGTCTGTCTCTACATGTCAGCCCTGTGATAGACTGGTTACCTGTCTGTCTCTACATGTCTCCCTGTGATAGACTGGTTACCTGTCTGTCTCTACATGTCTCCCTGTGATAGACTGGTTACCAGTCTGTCTCTACATGTCTCCCAGTGATAGACTGGTTACCTGTCTGTCTCTACCTGTGATAGACTGGTTACCTGTCTGTCTCTACATGTCTCCCTGTGATAGACTGGTTACCTGTCTGTCTCTACATGTCTCCCTGTGATAGACTGGTTACCTGTCTGTCTCTACATGTCAGCCCTGTGATAGACTGGTTACCTGTCTGTCTCTACATGTCTCCCTGTGATAGACTGGTTACCTGTCTGTCTCTACATGTCAGCCCTGTGATAGACTGGTTACCTGTCTGTCTCTACATGTCTCCCTGTGATAGACTGGTTACCTGTCTGTCTCTACATGTCTCCCTGTGATAGACTGGTTACCAGTCTGTCTCTACATGTCTCCCAGTGATAGACTGGTTACCTGTCTGTCTCTACCTGTGATAGACTGGTTACCTGTCTGTCTCTACATGTCTCCCTGTGATAGACTGGTTACCTGTCTGTCTCTACATGTCTCCCTGTGATAGACTGGTTACCTGTCTGTCTCTACATGTCAGCCCTGTGATAGACTGGTTACCTGTCTGTCTCTACATGTCTCCCTGTGATAGACTGGTTACCTGTCTGTCTCTACATGTCTCCCTGTGATAGACTGGTTACCTGTCTGTCTCTACATGTCTCCCTGTGATAGACTGGTTACCTGTCTGTCTCTACATGTCTCCCTGTGATAGACTGGTTACCTGTCTGTCTCTACATGTCTCCCAGTGATAGACTGGTTACCTGTCTGTCTCTACCTGTGATAGACTGGTTACCTGTCTGTCTCTACATGTCTCCCTGTGATAGACTGGTTACCTGTCTGTCTCTACATGTCTCCCTGTGATAGACTGGTTACCTGTCTGTCTCTACATGTCAGCCCTGTGATAGACTGGTTACCTGTCTGTCTCTACGTGTCTCCCTGTGATAGACTGGTTACCTGTCTGTCTCTACATGTCTCCCTGTGATAGACTGGTTACCTGTCTGTCTCTACATGTCTCCCTGTGATAGACTGGTTACCTGTCTGTCTCTACATGTCTCCCTGTGATAGACTGGTTACCTGTCTGTCTCTACATGTCTCCCTGTGATAGACTGGTTACCTGTCTGTCTCTACATGTCTCCCTGTGATAGACTGGTTACCTGTCTGTCTCTACATGTCTCCCTGTGATAGACTGGTTACCTGTCTGTCTCTACATGTCAGCCCTGTGATAGACTGTTTACCTGTCTGTCTCTACATGTCGGCCCTGTGATAGACTGGTTACCTGTCTGTCTCTACATGTCTCCCTGTGATAGACTGGTTACCTGTCTGTCTCTACATGTCTCCCTGTGATAGACTGGTTACCTGTCTGTCTCTACATGTCTCCCTGTGATAGACTGGTTACCTGTCTGTCTCTACATGTCGGCCCTGTGATAGACTGGTTACCTGTCTGTCTCTACATGTCTCCCTGTGATAGACTGGTTACCTGTCTGTCTCTACATGTCTCCCTGTGATAGACTGGTTACCTGTCTGTCTCTACGTGTCTCCCTGTGATAGACTGGTTACCTGTCTGTCTCTACATGTCTCCCTGTGATAGACTGGTTACCTGTCTGTCTCTACATGTCTCCCTGTGATAGACTGGTTACCTGTCTGTCTCTACATGTCTCCCTGTGATAGACTGGTTACCTGTCTGTCTCTACATGTCTCCCTGTGATAGACTGGTTACCTGTCTGTCTCTACATGTCTCCCTGTGATAGACTCCAGCCCCCCGTGACCCTGAATACAGGCTAAGCGGTAGACGATGGATGGATGGGTGTGGTTAGGGGCTTTTGAAGTGTCTGAAATGAAAGTCATGGTGGAAATGTTTCAGTCAGGGGGTCGCCACCCTCAGAGGAAGAGTTTTAAGGTTTTAATCCTCCGGTTCTTCATCTTTAGTTTGTTTAATGGCTCAGAGTGAGATACTGATGTGTCTCAAGTCTAACAGCACAGGCAGGAAGTCTGGATGATGCAGAAGAGGGTTCATTTCTAAATGTGGTGTGGATATGCGGTGAGGGTTCGAAGGCTGTTGCCATGGCGACGAGAGAGCGATGTGGTCTGAGGGCCTGGATACTTCTTCTTCTGTAGTTCTTCTGTTTGCATCACCACTCTTCTCTCCTCCCCACATTGCAGTGTCTCTCTGGGAATGATGGCGTTACCATTGGTGCCGCCCTCTCTGTCGCCATGACAATGCCGTTCAGCCCCCTGTCCAGCGACGAAGAGCACCAAAGGATGCTGGGAAACAATCGACATCTGTATCCAGGGGCAGAGGACGAGGAGGAGGAGGAGGAAGAGGAGGAGGAGGAAATGGAAGAAGATGAGCGCGATGAAGACCAGGAGGAGGAGGAGAACGGCGAGCTGGAGGGGGAAGAGGAAGACGAGGAGGAGGAGCTGGTGGAGGAGGTCAGGCGAGGAGGACTATCGCGGGGGGGCCGGGGCGAGGCACACAGACAGTCAGGTAAACTGGCAGGAAGACCCACCGGGGACAGACAGATCCGGCCGGGGAACCCGGGACACACCACAAACCCCTACTCCTCCAATCCTGGAGCCCCACACCAACAGCCAGCCAATCACATCCAGCAGCAGAGGAGGCTGAAGGAGCGCAGCGCCGTCACCATGGCCTCCGAGGACACGCAGATCGCCATGATGGTGTTCCGCATCGGCATCCCAGACATAAAGCAAACGGTCAGTGCTGCCACACACACACACACTCACACACGCACACACGCACACACACGCACACACACACACACGCACACACACACACACACACACGCACACATTCCACCAACCTGATGCACAAACACAAAGGGTCTCCATCCCACCTTGCAAAGTTTTCAAAACTTAACCACCTAACAAATTTCATATAAGTGCACACACACACACACACACACACACACACACACACGCACACACACACACACACACACACACACACACACACACACACACACACACACACACACACACACACAGACAGACACACAGACACACACACACACACACATACACACACACACACACACACGCACACACACACACACACACACACAGACACACACACACACACACACACACACACACACACACACACACACACAGACACACGCATGCATCATATCAATTGGTGTCGGCTTTAAAGAAATTTGACATATTGGTGAATTATCAAGCCAAAGCCAGCTAACGGGGGGAAGGTAACCCAACCTCCTTACCAGCACCTCTAAGACTCACTAACACGATATTAATCTGTATAAAAGCTGAACTTTAACGTTCACTTTAAAGGAAGCCTTCACCACACTTTGAAAAGGTGTTTGTGCCTCCGCACTGACAGAATCATGCAGAATGTGTTATGACAACATAAATGGTCAGTTCAGACAAATCTGGCAATGTACAATGATCCAAAAAAGAAAATCACGTCTCCAAGGATCTGGCATGTTACATTAAGAAGATTCTCTTTCTTTTCATCTCACTGCATCACCAGCAGAAAACTGAGAGAAATAGTCAGTAAAAGTGACAGATCTGAGAGGACGAGAGACTTTAAAGGTGACCCAGCTCAGAGAGAGAGAGAGAGAAATCAAGAGCAATCACGTTGAGAATATGTGGGCAATAATTAGATTCTTAAAAACACTACAAGACAGGAAGGAGTCAGTGAGAGTGAAGAAAAGAAGCGAGCGGTGATGAAAGCGTTGCTGCCCAGGCTTAATGTCACAGAAAGCCTCTGAAGGGTGCAATAAAACATGCTGAAGAGTGGCGTCCACAATCATGATGGACCGATCCGCCATCGCGCTCCACTTCTCCAGATGCAGCCTGACTTCACATCCTGTAGTCTCAAGTGTGTCTCCACGGGGCCTGACTAAGTACTGGAGAGGAAGCTGCCTCCACGTACAGTATACGCCATTCTCCCACTCTGAGGCAGTAAACACTTTTTTATCCTCCTCTGTGTTTCTCTGATGAGTGATCTTTCTAAAGTGAATCATCTCGATTGTGCTGATAATTGAATTATGAATAATCAGGGGATGTGAGGGACCGAGGCTTCATCCAAGTGTGTGTTTTTGTGCAGAAGGGAGAAAGGAAAGCCCTGAAAAGAAAGAGAAGGGAGGAACAGATAGAGGAGAGCATCGTTGCCAGAGTGAAGCTGGATGTCTTTGTGTTCGACAAACAGAAGGCCGTGGCCTCAGACATCAGCGCTCCCTCCTCCTTTCTTCTCTCCATCAAGCGGCCGAGGATTCTGTGATGCGTCGGCTTTATAAATCCTCAGCAAGAACGAAGCTGCAAATTAAATAAATGTATCTGTGCGTATGCGTGTCCATATTTTTATATTTACCGTCTCAGTGTACTATAAATGCCTCGCTCGGCGCTTCTTCCTCCCTCTTGCCACCGTGTGATTTATTATTGATCTGTGCATGGGTGTTTTTTCAGCAGCAAAGTGTGCTGGATTCAGTGTTTTTTAAATCCAACCATAAATAATTCACCAATCCCTATTTATTCTAACAAATCGCCATCAAAGTTTAATTGTAAGAAGATGGTTAAATGGGATTACTTGGGAGGAGAATGCTCACTTGAGCTTGAGGTCGAAACCTCGGAAATGACACATAGACACGGTTGTTTGGAGGTGGAGGCAGAAAGAGGCAGAAAGAGGCAGACAGAGGCTTAAAGAGGCTGAAAGAGACTGAAAGAGGCTGACAGAGGCTGAAAGAGGCTGACAGAGGTTCAAAGAGGCTGAAGAGGTTCAAAGAGGCTGAAGAGGTTCAACGAGGTTGAAAGAGACTGAAAGAGGCAGACAGAGGCTGAAAGAGGCTGAAAGAGCCTGAAAGAGGCTGAAAGAGGCAGCCAGAGGCAGAAAGAGGCGGACAGAGGCTGAAGAGGTTCAAAGAGGCTGAAAGAGGCTGAAGAGGCAGACAGAGGCTGAAAGAGGTTGAAAGAGGTTGAAAGAGGCTGAAAGAAGTTGAAAGAGGCTGAAAGAGGCTGAAAGTGGCAGCCAGAGGCAGAAAGAGGCGGACAGAGGCGGACAGAGGCTGAAAGAGGCTGACAGAGGTTCAAAGAGGCTGAAGAGGTTCAAAGAGGCTGAAGAGGTTCAACGAGGTTGAAAGAGACTGAAAGAGGCAGACAGAGGCTGAAAGAGGCTGAAAGAGCCTGAAAGAGGCTGAAAGAGGCTGAAAGAGGCAGCCAGAGGCAGAAAGAGGCGGACAGAGGCTGAAGAGGTTCAAAGAGGCTGAAAGAGGCTGAAGAGGCAGACAGAGGCTGAAAGAGGTTGAAAGAGGTTGAAAGAGGCTGAAAGAAGTTGAAAGAGGCTGAAAGAGGCTGAAAGTGGCAGCCAGAGGCAGAAAGAGGCGGACAGAGGCGGACAGAGGCTGAAAGAGGCTGACAGAGGTTCAAAGAGGCTGAAGAGGTTCAATGAGGCTGAAGAGGTTCAACGAGGTTGAAAGAGAGTGAAAGAGGCAGACAGAGGCTGAAAGAGGCTGAAGAGGTTCAAAGAGGCTGAAACAGACTTAAAGAGGCAGACAGGGGCTGAAAGAGGCTGAAGAGGTTCAAAGAGGCTGGAAGAGACTGAAAGAGGCAGACAGAGGCTGACAGAGGCTGAAAGAGGCAGACAGAGGCTGAAAGAGGTTGAAAGAGGCACACAGAGGCTGAAAGAGGCTGAAGAGGTTCAAAGAGGCTGAAAGAGGCTGAAGAGGCAGACAGAGGCTGAAAGAGGTTTAAAGAGGTTTAAAGAGGTTGAAAGAGGCTGAAAGAGGCTGAAAGAGGCTGAAAGAAGTTGAAAGAGGCTGAAAGAGGCTGAAAGAGGCAGCCAGAGGCAGAAAGAGGCGGACAGAGGCGGACAGAGTCGATGGAAGACAAAGCAGAGTATATACAGCAGATAAATGGACACAGATAGAAGCAGATCAAAGTGGATCACAGCAGAAAGAAGGGAGTCATGAAGAAGGCAGCTTGAAGGAGATGAAGGTGGAAGATGACAGTCAGATAGAGATCCAGATGGATGAGGTAAAATAAAGCTGGAATGAGACTGAAGTACATAGAAATATACATAGTGAGTACACTGTACAGAGTGTTAAATATTGTTTATCTGTTAATTTTGCCTTCTCTGGTCCACGTGTGTGTCGAGCATTAACACATGAACTCAAACACCCTCCAGTACATTAGGTCTGTTCTACATGTCAGCTAATTCACCCTCAGTAAACAATGACTGCTTGTTAATTGTTGTAATGTGACCAGGGAGAGTCCAACAGGCAAGCTATGGGGGTATAACCCCTTACACTGCGCCCCACAGGCCAGCCTCTGCAAGTGCAACGTTGTTGTTGTTTTGTGGATTTCATGACATGGCAAATGCCCTTTGACCTTTGCCACACATCAAGTTGGCAGAGCTACATGTGCGTGTGTGTGTGTGTGTGTGTGTGTGTGTGTGTGTGTACTATGAGTCTGCTGCTCTTGTCAAGAGGAGATTTGGGCCATTGCTAAATGCAGAATGTTTTATAGGTCAAGAGAAATGCAGTTGGATGTTTCCATCCTCTCAGACGGATCAGCTGTTGGAAACACGTTTTTAGTGATAGTTGATGTGTCGTCCTGTTTTAGCTGCTCAATGTCGGGACTCTTCTGGCATACCGAGTCTTGGTTGAAGAAAACTTGTTGGACCTAGTAAGAGCTGTTTTGGTCGAGATTAAGTCTAGAAACGCAGCTTGGTTGAAGTGACATGTAGCTGTTCTTCCAACAGCACATGAATATAATACTGTGTTGAAATATTCCCACTGAAATACTGTTCAATGTAATCTAGTTTTCAAGTACCAGAAAATGAGTGACTCAGTGATTATTGGATAGTTTACAATAAAATAAAACAAATATACTATATCTTCATCACCATTTCATGACTATAGTTCTACATGTGGTGGCCTGATTCACATTGACATATTATCTACTTCTGATTAAGACCTGGTTGTGGACCTGCATACTTCTGAGGTTGTGGACCTGCATCCTCCGATTCTTCCTCTTCCACTGATGATGAAGAAGACACGGGTCCATGAACTGGCCTGCACACAGTCAGAGATGAGTGTGTCACACGTTGTAGATCCTCCTCAGCAGGACGTCGACGCCGTTCAGTTTGAAGCTTTATTAGATCGGTGAACTCGCGTTTGTGCAGTCAAGTTAGCGTTAGCGTGCTGAGCGCATTAAAACAGCATGAAACAAATGAGGTTTTCTCCACAGTTTGAGTCGTGCAAACTCTGAAGTATAAGCAGCAGAAGCCCTCAGGCGGGATCTGGCCTCTCTCTCTCTTTCACACACACACACACACACACACACACACACAAACACATGCATCAATGCTACTGAAGATATGTGAACTTCTCCGACTGTGGACTGTGTCCAGCATGCCTCTCAGCTGCGTTAATGGAAGGGTGAGCTCCAAAGGAACAAGAGGATGGGGATCATAGAGGGAAGTATGCGGAAGATGGGAGGAGGATGAGAGGAGGATAGGAGGAGGATGGGAGGAGGATGGGAGGAGGATGGGAGGAGGATGGGAGGAGGATGGGAGGAGGATGGGAGGAGGATGGGAGGAGGATGAGAGGAGGATGGGAGAAGGATGAGAGGAGGATGGGAGGAGGATGAGAGGAGGATGGGAGGAGGATGAGAGGAGGATGGGAGGAGGATGGGAGAAGGATGAAAGGAGGATGAGAGGAGGATGGGAGGAGGATGGGAGGAGGATGAGAGGAGGATGGGAGGAGGATGGGAGAAGGATGAAAGGAGGATGAGAGGAGGATGGGAGGAGGATGGGAGGAGGAGGATGAGAGGAGGATGGGAGGAGGATGGGAGGAGGATGAGAGGAGGATGGGAGGAGGATGGGAGGAGGATGAGAGGAGGATGGGAGGAGGATGAGAGGAGGATGGGAGGAGGATGGGAGGAGGATGAGAGGAGGATAGGAGGAGGATGGGAGGAGGGTGAGAGGAGGATGGGAGGAGGATGGGAGGAGGATGAGAGGAGGATGGGAGGAGGATGGGAGAAGGATGAAAGGAGGATGAGAGGAGGATGAGAGGAGTATGGGAGGAGGATGGGAGGAGGATGGGAGGAGGATGAGAGGAGGATGGGAGGATGAGAGTAGGATGGGAGGAGGATGGGAGGAGGATGAGAGGAGGATGGGAGGAGGATGAGAGGAGGATGGGAGGAGGATGAGAGGAGGATGAGAGGAGGATGAGAGGAGTATGGGAGGAGGATGGGAGGAGGAGGATGAGAGGAGGATGGGAGGAGGATGAGAGGAGGATGGGAGGAGGATGGGAGGAGGATGAGAGGAGGATGGGAGGAGGATGAGAGGGAGGAGGTGAGGAGGAGGATGGGAGGAGGATGAGAGGAGGATGGAGAGGATGAGAGGGATGGGAGGAGGATGAGAGGAGGATGAGAGGAGGATGGGAGGAGGATGAGAGGAGGATGGAGAGGAGGATGGGAGGAAGGATGAGAGGAGGATGGAGGAGGATGAGAGGAGGATGGGAGGAGGATGGGAGGAGGATGGGAGGAGGATGAGAGGAGGATGG
>CM056839.1:21958395-22000895 GCA_029853015.1 Chelidonichthys spinosus
GAGACTACCCACAATCCTTTGAGAAAGGGGTGCCGTACTTGGAGGTACTCGTCCGGTCTTCCTTTGGTTGTCAGGGTAACCCCTCACAACATGGTGACATCATGGGACAATAAATGGGAAGGGCTTATAATTCATCACCTGTAACATGACCTGATCATTTCTGTCTTATGAAGAAGTTGTTCCATATTTCCAGGTTGGCTTTCACCTCGTTACCTGCTAACCTGCTAACCTCTTATCTAACCTCTACTCCTACTTCTCATGCTATATTATGACCCAGAGGCTCTGAAGCTTCTGTACAAACAGCTGTAAACCCATTTTTTTCTCCACATTTTTTGGTCTTCAGTGAAGTTTTTTATGGCAAAAGCAGATAAAGCTTCTCTGTACGATAAATCTGCAGGCCCCTTTTTCGTGGATCTAGGCCAAAAGCTATGAGAATTAAGGACAAACGCCCTCCGTATTGGATTAACTGTTTGGTTTCCATGTGTCCTCTTCTTCTGTCTTTAGTTTCGATACAAGACCAGGGTGTACAAACAGACCAATCTGGATGAGAAACAACTGGCCAAACTGCACACGAAGGTATGGAGCGTATGTGTCTGTAGAGTTGGTGTATTTAAATGTGTTCCCCATAACACAGCAGGATGTTTCTCTCCGTATGCAGGCCAGCCTGAAGAAATTCATGGATTATATCCAAACCAGCGCTGTGGACAAGATGGGCAAGTTCCTGGACAAAGGGCTCGATCCCAACTTCCAGGACGCCGACACCGGCGGTAAGCCCAGCAGCCGAGGACTTGTCCCCTCCCCATGGTCATTTAGCATTACATAGCTGTATGAAAGTCTACAAAGCTATATTACACATCAACGCCCACATTCATGAGATTAATACAATAAAACAAGGACAACATGTGTTTCATCCATCCGTAAATACAGGACACCTCCAGACTTCTTCCTTCATCCGGCTGCTTTATTGTCTGTATATCAGACATACACATGTACTCCATGTCCCATTAGCACGCTGGCGGCCAGCAGCTTCGTGACCTCTGACCCCCCTCTGTTTTCTGCAGTATGTTGGTCTAACACTTTGTCAGTGATCTGGGACAGTGCTTGTTCTCAGATCCGTTAGTGGTTGGGCTGCAGCAGACGGCTCATTTACAGTCGGGGTGTGCTGCTTCTGTCACTCCGCCGCCGTGGGAGCCCCAAGTGTCACAACACAAACACAGCCTGTCATCACGGTGTGACTCACACTTCCTCTTCAGGACACTGGAGGGCAGCAAAGAGCCCTGATGAACCCCCAGATCACTACCATGGGGGAAACACTGCATATACTCCCTACACCTGATACACTGATTTTATTTTGACTTTGGACATCAGAGTTTGATGTCAAACGAGCAAACATCGGTGTAGGCAATAGCTGAATTCAAGTTTCAATCTAAAACAAAGCAGTTTATTGTATGTTTTCACATGCAAGGAATTTGCACAATAATTACAGAGACTAAACAAGAAGCAAAGTACTGCAGTCAAGATCATAAAAATGACTATGAATGAAAAAAGACATATGCAGCCATGTATACACACCGTATTATAATAATATGTACACTTAAGAGTTATTGCAAACAAAAAATATGCAAAATATTCACAGTAAAAAACTCAAGTGAGTAAAGAGGTGTTCAGTCAGAAATCTAAAAACATATCCTAGTTTCCTCCTGTTTCTGGACGTTCCAAGGGGTTCTGACAGTGAGTCCATGCAGTGTTAAGTGGGTGATACCTGCCTGTCTCTCTGAAACTGTCTTGCTGCTGTCCCACCTTGCAGAAGGCTCACACCGAGTCCCTTTAATAGAACATGAAAGATTCCTCCATATTCCTCCTGTCAGGTTCACCTCCATCTCTGCCAAGGGAACTAACGGGACATGGTAACTTCAGAGGCAGGGCGTCCAAACATTCCCCCGATACGATTTGGACCTGAGCTCCACAGACGCTCCACAGTCGGCCGTTCTCCTCTCTTGTCGCCATGGCAGCCAATGCTCTGTGCTATGAACTTCTTTTATTCTTCTATGAGCTGTTGGATCTTTTCTGCTGAAGAAGTGAAGTGAGGTTAAAAAGTGTTGTGACACAGCATCGGTTATGTTCTGAAATATTATTATTGGGTTTCTTTTTTGTGCCTAATTCGATGCCGGCATAGTTGGCAAAGCATCACGTGGCGAGCATCAGGAGGGAGAACAGCTTTAGTACTTCCCTGGAAACAGGCTGCTACCTGTGGCTCCCAGAGATCTCTGGAGAAGCTTTTTCAGCGTTACATCATCACCTTTACACAGAGCTAGTAGAGAGGGAATCATTTGTCATGTAAATCACACCATTACAGGCTTGATGTTTCATGGAGGGAGCCTCGTTTTGGATGTAAGCTCAGGGATTTTTTGTTGTTGTTATTTTATAATAGTTATTTTCTTTTTATCTGCCCATTCTGAGGATTTTTGAAAGTCTCATTTAGCAGCTTCCCCCTCCTTCTACACGTGGGGTGAGAGGTCAGTCATTAACAGGGTTTTCATTTATTTGATTGATTGATTTGTTTATTGTCAATTAAATGGTCATCATCACACATCTTTGTTCAAATAATACAACACACATGGCCGAGCGGGAGAAGCCAAAGTTGATCTAGTCCCGCCCCCATTACCCACAGGATAAAATCTTCATCATCATCTTTTCTTATCTTTTGCATTTTACATTTTGACATAACATTTTCTTTTACTTGTGACATTTGACATAACATGTGACAGCAGTCGGTGGTATACAGAGCTGAAGTCTAGCTCTAGACAATACATACAGATTACGTGTGTGTCTCCTCCCGGAGTTGTTTGATTCCAGCCATCGCCATCAGTTCTTCTTTCATTGCCACCAGGCTTTGGATCAATGAGTCCCACTTAGAGTCAGCTTCAGGGCTCTCCTCACACCCGGGGTTGTATCTCGTAGGCTCCTGCATTGTCTCACTTTTATTTCTAGAACAAGTTATCTCCGTCTCCTCTGCAGCTTTCGCTGCCGTTAACTTCGCCATGTCCTTCCGATTAGTGGCCACTTCAACTCGCATCAGTGCCACGAACTCGCGAACTGCGGACATGTCAGAGCGCATCCCGACCACAGCAGTCCGAGTAGTGGCGATGTCCGCCCTCACACTGGTCAGCTCAGTGGCGATCTTTCTCATCCTCCGATATAGCATGAAGATTCCACACCCCAAGGCGATCATTCCAGTTGTCATGAACGTGAACACGTACACGTCCTCGACGTCCTCCACATCCAGAGCGGCGAGGCAGATGACTCTCCACTTTCCCCAACCATCCATGACGTAGCCGGACATGAAGGTCCCGTCCGGGCACGCAGGTTCACCAGAACCCGCACGCCGTGTTGAGAACACTCTGTCGACAGCATTCAGTGACCAGTTCAGCAGCTCCATCGTGGACTGTAGGATTGATTGGTTGATTGAAAGCGTTGTTGTACAAAATTAGACAAGTCTCCAATCAAGTGACCTTAGTGTGTCGATTTACAGGCTCAGTTGAGTTCTTCACAGCTCAGAACTTCTGGTGGCTCACAGTTGTGTCACAGTTTGTTTTCGTACCTAATTTATCTCCACATTGTTGATACACATTATAACAACATCCTGCTACGTACAACCGACATTGGCCTTGGACCATACCAGTTCCCAGGTTCAACTGATTGTTTGGGTACAGAAGGTTTTTGGTTATGCTCCCATGGCGTCTCAACACAGTGTCTGCTGATTCCTCTGACCTTTATCAACCCTCATGTACTGTATCAACAGTTGAATTTACATACTTCTTCTTAAAGCCACTGAGTGTTGCTGTTTTTTTGACTTCTTCTTCTAACACATTCCATCGTCTAACACCTGGGACCGATAAGGAAAAGGATTTTAACGTAGTTCGTACCTTCCTTTGCCTGAGAATCATGTTCCCTCTAACATTGTGTCTCTCCTCCTAGTTTATTAAGTCATATAGTTTGAGTATTCTTGATTCGATAAATAGCTGATATGTGTGTGCCCTGATGTTGGCGTAGTGTAAGATTCTCAAGGCTCTTTTTTGGAGAATTAACAAAGGCTGTGTGGAGCGTTTATATGTATACACCTCTCACAGTATTGCAGGTGCGGAGAGACTAGTGCACAGTATAACAGATGAAGTGCTTTTGATTCGTATTTTCCAAAGTATGGACACACTCCTGGCCAACTTCCTTTTTTATTGTGTGGCTTCCAACTTAACATGTCATCGATAATCACTCCCAGAACCTTGTTCTCACGGACCGTCTCAATATTAACTCCGTTTACTTGAATGTTGGGACTGTTGTTTCAGCCTCTTTCCCATATAGCATGTATGTCGTTTTACCAAGATTTAGTGATAATTTATTTATATTAAACCACACATGAAGTTTGGCCATTTCCTGATTTACTGTTTCCACAAGTTGGTTCAAGTCCCTCCCCGAACAGAAAATATTGGTATCATCCGCGAATAATATTAATTTCAGAGTATCTGACACTTTGCATATACTTAACGTCGTAAAAACATAAACACGTTGGCTACAATCCACAGAATTCTGATTTTTTTTAGGCAGAAAAACAATGACTTTGAAGATAAACACTTTCAAGAAAGGTTGCAGTTTATTATTATATTATTTGTTTTTGATTACGTTTGATTAATGTATTATATTATGGATGTTTTTGTCTAACCTGCAAGGACAAAAGCTGCAGGTGTTCAGGTTCAGGTCAAAGCATGAAAGAAGAGTCAGAGTGCAAATACGTGATATGTGTTGTTGTTTTCCTGTTTGCCCCCCGGGAACAAACCATCTGGCCAGTGGCCTCCAGATAATGTGACTTTCAACCCAAATGAACTGTGTGTGTGTGTGTTGTGTGTGTATGTGTGTGTCCCTCCCAGAGACCGCCCTGTCCCTGGCGGTGCAGTGTGAGCCGGGTGGAGGCGAGGCCATCCGGGTCCTAGCGGAGAACGGTGCTCACATTGACTTCCGAGCCAAAGATGGACTCACACCCGTACACAAAGCAGTGCGAGGCCACCGCCACACAGCCCTGCTGGTAAAAACCTTACGTTTATAGAAATGCTGTTATCTAATCACTAAGTCATGCGTTTTTAATTCCCATGCCATAAACGGAGAAACACGGTGGTGTGGGTATCAGAGAGGTGGATCCCTGAAACTGATGCAGCCTCATCTTCATTTGTGTTTCTGTCAGAGCAAACCAGCTGAAGACAGAATACACAGACCTCCCACACACACACACACACACACACACACACACACACACACAGCAATCACACACACACACACACACACACACACACAGCAATCACCCACACACACACACACACACACACTCACACACACACACACACACACAGCAATCACACACACACACACACACACACACAGCAATCACACACACACACACACACACACACACACAGCAATCACACACACACACACACACACACACACACACAGCAATCACACACACACGCACACACACACACACACACAGCAATCACACAACACACACACACACACACACACACACAGCAATCACACACACACACACACACACACACACACAGCAATCACACACACACACACACACACACACACACACACAGCAATCACCCACACACACACACACACACACACACACACACACACACAACACACACACACACACACACAACACACACACACACACAGCAATCACACACACACACACACACACACACACACACACACACACACACACACACACACACACACACACACACACACACACACACACACACACACACACACACACACAACACACACAACACACACACACACACACAGCAATCACACACACACACACACACACAACACACACACACACACACACACACACACACACACACACACAGCAATCACCCACACACACACACACACACACACACACACTCACACACACACAAACACACACACACACACAGCAATCACACACACACACACACACACACACATCAATCACACACACACACACACACACACACACACACACACTGATTTCTCTGATTTCATGTGTTTTATGATTTCATGTGTTCTATGATTTCATGTGCTCTATGATTTCATGTGTTCTATGATTTCATGTGTTCTATGATTTCATGTGTTCTATGATTTCATGTTTTCTATGATTTCATGTGCTCTATGATTTCATGTGCTCTATGATTTCATGTTTTCTATGATCCATCCATCCATCCATTTTCTACCGCTTATCCTGTATTTAGGGTCACGGGGGGCTGGAGCCGATCCCAGCTGTCATTGGGCGAAGGCAGGGTTCACCCTGGACAGGACGCCAGTCCATCACAGGGCCAACATTTAGAGACAGACAACGTTTTCTATGATTTCACGTGTTTTATGATTTCATGTTTTCTATGATTTCATGTGTTTTATGATTTCATGTTTTCTATGATTACATGTGTTCTATGATTTTAATGTGTTCTATGAGTTCATGTTTTCTATGATTTCATGTGCTCTATGATTTCATGTGTTCTATGATTTTAATGTGTTCTATGAGTTCATGTTTTCTATGATTTCATGTGCTCTATGATTTCATGTGCTCTATGATTTCATGTTTTCTATGATTTCATGTGCTCTATGATTTCATGTTTTCTATGATTTCATGTTTTCTATGATTTCATGTGCTCTATGATTTCATGTTTTCTATGATTTCATGTGTTTTATGATTTCATGTTTTCTATGATTTCATGTTTTCTATGATTTCATGTTTTCTCTGGTTTCATGTGCTCTATGATTTCATGTTTTCTATGATTTCATGTGCTCTATGAGTTCATGTTTTCTATGATTTCATGTGTTTTATGATTTCATGTTTTCTATGATTTCATGTTTTCTATGATTTCATGTTTTCTATGATTTCATGTGTTTTATGATTTCATGTTTTCTATGATTTCATGTTTTCTATGATTTCATGTTTTCTATGATTTCATGTGTTCTATGATTTTAATGTGTTCTATGAGTTCATGTTTTCTATGATTTCATGTGTTTTATGATTTCATGTTTTCTATGATTTCATGTTTTCTATGATTTCATGTGTTCTATGATTTCATGTTTTCTATGATTTCATGTTTTCTCTGGTTTCATGTGCTCTATGATTTCATGTTTTCTATGATTTCATGTTTTCTATGATTTCATGTGCTCTATGATTTCATGTGTTTTATGATTTCATGTGTTCTATGATTTTAATGTGTTCTATGCGTTCATGTTTTCTATGATTTCATGTGCTCTATGATTTCATGTGCTCTATGATTTCATGTTTTCTATGATTTCATGTGTTTTATGATTTCATGTTTTCTATGATTTCATGTGTTCTATGATTTCATGTGTTTTATGATTTCATGTGTTCTATGATTTCATGTGCTCTATGATTTCATGTTTTCTATGATTTCATGTGTTCTATGATTTCATGTGCTCTATGATTTCATGTGTTTTATGATTTCATGTGTTCTATGATTTTAATGTGTTCTATGCGTTCATGTTTTCTATGATTTCATGTGCTCTATGATTTCATGTGCTCTATGATTTCATGTTTTCTATGATTTCATGTGTTTTATGATTTCATGTTTTCTATGATTTCATGTGTTTTATGATTTCATGTTTTCTATGATTTCATGTTTTCTGTTTCATGTGTCATGTTTCATGTGTTTCTATGATTTCATGTGTTCTCTGGTTTCATGTGCTCTATGATTTCATGTGTTTCTATGATTTCATGTGTTTCTATGATTTTAATGTGTTCTATGCGTTTCATGTGTCTTCTATGATTTCATGTTTTCTATGATTTCATGTGCTCTTATGATTTCATGTTTTCTATGATTTCATGTGTTTTATGATTTCATGTTTTCTATGATTTCATGTTTTCTATGATTTCATGTGTTTTATGATTTCATGTGTTCTCTGGTTTCATGTGCTCTATGATTTCATGTTTTCTATGATTTCATGTGTTTTATGATTTCATGTGTTCTCTGGTTTCATGTGCTCTATGATTTCATGTTTTCTATGATTTCATGTGTTCTCTGATTTCATGTGTTTTATGATTTCATGTGTTCTATGATTTTAATGTGTTCTATGAGTTCATGTTTTCTATGATTTCATGTTTTCTATGATTTCATGTGCTCTATGATTTCATGTGTTTTATGATTTCATGTGCTCTATGATTTCATGTGCTCTATGATTTCATGTTTTCTATGATTTCATGTGCTCTATGATTTCATGTGTTCTATGATTTCATGTGTTTTATGATTTCATGTGTTCTATGATTTTAATGAGTTCTATGATTTCATGTGCTCTATGATTTCATGTGCTCTATGATTTCATGTGTTCTATGATTTCATGTGTTTTATGATTTCATGTGTTCTATGATTTTAATGTGTTCTATGATTTCATGTGCTCTATGATTTCATGTGCTCTATGATTTCATGTTTTCTATGATTTCATGTGTTTTATGATTTCATGTTTTCTATGATTTCATGTGTTTTATGATTTCATGTTTTCTATGATTTCATGTGTTCTATGATTTCATGTGTTTTATGATTTCATTTGTTCTATGATTTTAATGAGTTCTATGATTTCATGTGCTCTATGATTTCATGTGCTCTATGATTTCATGTGTTCTATGATTTTAATGTGTTCTATGATTTCATGTGTTTCTATGATTTCATGTGTCTCTATGAGTTTCATGTTTTCTATGATTTCATGTGTTTTATGATTTCATGTGTTCTATGATTTTAATGTGTTCTATGAGTTCATGTTTTCTATGATTTCATGTGTTTTATGATTTCATGTGTTCTCTGGTTTCATGTGCTCTATGATTTCATGTGTTTTATTGTCAGGCCATGTTTTCCATAAACCAAAGGAACAGCTGCTGAACTCATAAAGAACTTCTCTGATTTAATACTTGGTGCTGTCGAGCCTGAGGTGTGGCATGACCTCTGAACCCCCAGCTATGCGTTCCCATCATCATTTAAAATGCCATGAATATTCTTCGGCTAGTGGGAAGATATTGATTTATTGTGCATGTTCCAAGCTCATCAGTACTGACTGTTCTCATCGCTGCCAGGTTTGAGAACGGCCTGTTAACACCAGGCGTGTGTCTCCTCTGCAGGTGCTGCTCTCTCTGGGTGCGTCTCCGGACTACAAGGACCGGCGAGGGCTGACGCCGCTCTATCACACTGTGCTGACAGGGGGCGACACCTCCTGCTGCGAAACACTGCTCTACCACCACGCTAAACTGGGCATCAGGGACGAGAACGGCTGGGACGAGACACATCAGGTGTGTGTGTGTGTGTGGTGTGTGTGTTAGTTGGCCTTTAAATATAAACCAATAAGCAATATGCTAACAGAGAGTATCTTGTATTATCTCCCATGTGCGTGTGTTAATTCTACACTAAAGCCTTGGTGAGAGGATGCTTGAGGCAGAACCTTCAGTCTAAGGGTGTCCGTGGCCTAATTTGTGTCTATTTGGGGGTTTTGATCTGAAAGCACAAGAAAAAAAAAGTCCTGCCTCGGGGATGATTCTAGTTTCCATTCTTTGTATTAAAGTGTGCATGAAATCGTTTTGTGTGTTTCAGTGTCAAAAACCATTCATACCATGCAACACTCCATCATCTCTTCTGTTTATTGATTTATTGTACCGTTCACCTCCATCCCTCTGCTTCTGTGGCCTCATATCAGGGAAGTGGACAGGAGAATGAAAACCAAGGTATCTCCTCCTCCTCTCACTGTCATCCCACATTTGTTGAACAATCATTGTTTTATTGAAATCTTTTGAATCTTCCACGGCCCCCAAAATCAGAAATATTCAGGATTTGAAGGCCGTTTTTTTGTTGTTGTTGGGATTGAATCAGCCTTGAGGACCTGCTGATTTAAAAAAATGTATTTGGAAATAGTGTATATGATTATTTTCTCCTGTGTTCATTGTCCCACAGGATAAACAGATGTAGTAGCCTTTCTTAAAATAAAAAGTAGTCCGCTCATATAATTGCTAGTACAAATTGATTTCCGTCCATTAAGATCCATACCTAAAATCAAAGAAGTGATCGAAGTGGCGAGCTGCTTGACTTTAATGTTTCATAACTGACTGTATGATGTTGCCGTATGTGTGTATGATTATTTGTTGTAATTGGAGATGGGTTTTTTTTCTGAGTTGGAGGTGTTAATTAAATCTGGTTTCCTTCTCTTTATGTCGCCGTCTGTCCTCCATCCTTAGTTGCTTCTCTGCCGCTTCGTAAACTTCATAAATCCTTCTTTTTCTCTATGCCTTCTTATAGGCAGGCGCATATATGAAAAAAAAACCCCTCTTAACCCTAAAATAATTCTAACAAAATGTTTTTCAACTGCTTTTTGTAGTATTAGGTGTCCTTAATACTAAAAGTTTACCAAATTCTGACCACTATAAAGGTGTTATTTTCAAGATGGTGTCCAAGATCTGTAGGAAACCCTTTAAATAGCCTCGCTCCTTCAATATCTGACCTCGTGAAGTAATCTTGGTATCTAACCCCATGTTTCATCGGTCTATGAATCCATTGGACTTGTCCCATCGACTGTTAACGGGTGATTATATTTTTATGCACAATATCTATCACTACATCATCTTTCTAATATACAATAAGGTTAGTAAACATCAAAGGAGGGGCCTATAACTTATTAATTAAGGCTTATTTCAGAGATCTTGATATTAAGATATAAATTTGAATCATCACAAATATTTGTTATTTAGCTGAGGAAACATTTTCAGACCCTGGAGGAGAGCGCCCAAACCATGCAGAAGCAGGAGTCGAAGGTCGCCCAGCCAAAGAAACGTCTTCAAACCCAGGAAGAGAAGACAGACAAGAGCTACGAAACCATGCTGAAGCAGGGGGGGAAGGTCGCCCAGCTGAGGAAACTTTTTCAGACCCTGGAGGAGAGCGCCCAGACCATGCAGAAGCAGAAGTCGAAGGTCGACCAGCACCAGAAGAAACACTTAATGGAGCAGAACCGCAAAGAAATCCCTCAACTCAGGAAAGACAAGGAGGGTCACTCTCAGCAGCTCACAGAGATGACAAACCTGCTTGTGAGAAAAAATGATGAGCGTTCATGTTCAAGATGCAACACTCTGGAAGCCAAGTTGAGGACGGAGCTGGCCGAGAAAGAACGGAGCCAGGTGAGGAACGTCCAACTGATGGAGGACCAGAGGAGGGAACTGGAGGACAAGTTCCAAAAGGACCTGGCTGTGTCCCAGCAGAGCTCAGAGACAAGCATCCGCCTGCTGGAGACAAAAGTCCAACAGATAGAGGACGAGAAGAAAGAACTGGAGGACAAGTTCCAAAAGGACCTGGCTGTGTCCCAGCAGAGCTCGGAGTCAAGCATCCGCCTGCTGGAGACAAAAGTCCAACAGATAGAGGACGAGAAAAAAGAACTGGAGGACAAGTTACAAAAGGACCTGGCTGTGTCCCAGCAGAGCTCGGAGACAGGCATCCGCTTGCTGGAGACAAAAGTCCAACAGATAGAGGACGAGAAAAAAGAACTGGAGGACAAGTTCCAAAAGGACCTGGCTGTGTCCCAGCAGAGCTCGGAGTCAAGCATCCGCCTGCTGGAGACAAAAGTCCAACAGATGGAGGACGAGAAAAAGGAACTGAAGGACAAGTTCCAAAAGGACCTGGCAAACCAAGCACAGAGATGTGAGACAAGAGTCCGAGAGGTCCTTGAGCACAACAGGGTCCTGGAGAAGGTCTGTCTGTACATGAAGAAGAAGAGGAGAGAAATCTTCTCCTCCAGCACAAAGATCCAGGGTGAGCAGGCAGAGCTGCAGAAGATGAAGGACGAGATGCATGAGGATGAGAAGAAGAAGGAAGTCAAGCGGGAGAAGCAGGAGAAAGAATGTGAGGAGAGGTGGAAGAAGAGGTACGCGTGAGGAGAAGCTGCAGAAGGATGAAATCAAGTGGAGGAAGGAGGCGAAAGAAATTGAGGAGAAGCAGAGAAAGACGGAAGCCAGGTGGGCGAAAGAACGTGAGGAGAAGGAGAAGAAGAAGGAAGCCAAGCGGGTGAAGGAGGAGAAAGAACGTGAGGAGAAGCCAAAGAAAAAGTGTTTCTTGAGTTTCTTCATACACCAAACAAACACGTGTGACGGCGACGGAAAGGTGGAGGCTTCTGATTGATCAGCTTTCTCCCACAATATATCCTTAAATGATATATACCAGTATAAAAAACACCCTTCATCCATCTCCCTCCACTCTGTCCTTCCTCACCTACAACGTAAAAGGGTTTTCTCCTGGTGCGCAGGTTTGCCCATGATATATACATATATATTATAAAAAAAACACCCTTCATCCACCTACCTCACCTCCATCTCCCTCCACTCTGTCCTTCCTCACCTACAACGTAAAAGGGTTTTCTCCTGGTGCGCAGGTTTGCCCATGATATATACATATATATTATAAAAAAAACACCCTTCATCCACCTACCTCACCTCCATCTCCCTCCACTCTGTCCTTCCTCACCTACAACGTAAAAGGGTTTTCTCCTGGTGCGCAGGTTTTTCCCACAATATATACAGTACATAAATATGTATGTATGTAAAAAAACACCCTTCATCTACCTCACCACTCCTTCCTTCCACTCCTGCTCCCCCCTCCCCCTCCTTATTCAGAGCAACACAGTGATAAGTGCTGCAGCCTTAAGGCGGGTCCACACCGGACCGACTGCCCGATTCGCGATGGTCGGGCTACTTAACATGGCCGATTCGAACAACGACATGGGCGGTTCACACCTACGGAACTACAGCCGACGGCATACGTCGCGAGAGGCATTGTCTCCAAAACAACAGGCGGCGCTAATCTGTATTGTGGGCCAAAAAACACGAAAACCGGAAGTAGGCGGTCCTCTCTAGACCACCTTCTTCGATTCCACTGGTTATCTGGTATGTTTACCATCGTCACTTCCGGGCTTCACTGATTCGCTAGTCAAGCTGCTAGCCTCCACCAATCAGAATGGTAAAAGAGTGACCGACTCGAACGGCGGATTACACATTTGAATCGGCTGAAATGAACGCCTACGTGGGCCGATTCGAGCGACCACACCAAGCAGACTCATGTCACGGACGCCGACTCTGTCAAAGACGCCGATATTCGGTCCGGTGTGGACTCGCCTTTACAGAGATGCATCCACCCGTCCCTCTGTATGGAGTTTGTATATTCTCACTGTGTTGCGTGGGTTTTTTTCCTGGTTGTCAGGTCTTCCCACAAAACAAACAAAAAAAGGGGTCAGCGGTACTGAGCCTTCACGTGGCAGCCCTGTTTTGACTAATTTTACAGTACCAGAGTTCTGATTTATTTATTCTTTGTTGGAATCAAAAGAATGGTTATGAACCACAGAAACAACCAATACAAGGCAAAACCATATGAGAAAGGAGAAATATGCAATTACTTCAGGGAAATTGTACTTATTTTTCACATAAATATGCTCGTAAACATTCACTTTAATATATAGTTGTACTTGTAATCACTTATTTGTCATGCAAATATGCTAATTAGAATATTAAATGGCTAAATATATCAGATAGCAGTATTCCTGGTGTAGGAGGAATACAAAGGAGTAATGGTCATTTTAAGGACCTGGCGGTGGCATTTTGAAGTTAGGGCCTTTCTGAGTATCACACTTTGGTAAACTTTTAGTATGTTTATAAGTACATCTGATACTACTAGAATCCACTGACAAACCTTTTGTTAGAATTTTTTCGGGGTCAAGGCATATTTGCACCTCAACTTCCACTTCAACTTTACTTTATTTATAGAGCACTTTTCAAACATGAACATGTAACACAAAGTACTTTACACACATCAAAAAGAAAATAGAAAAAACAACTACAAATAAAACCCCTCCCTCCCACCCTCCATACTACACACACACACACACACACACACACACACACACACAACATACACACACACACACACACACACACACCTGCACACTACTGAGGGAGACATGGCATGACACTGATGATTGAGGAAACGCTATCTTTGGGGCCATCCACACTGGGAGGAGTCGCAGGCTGTGCCACAGGGGGCACCAGTACCCAGGCCCCCCGACCCCGACAGACAACAGTCAGCCGAGCCGAAGGGACCCAGGGACAGCGCCCCCTGCAGCAGCCCAGACACAGCGCCCAGTGTGGAAGACCCCCCCTGAGGAAACACTGGAGTTAACGCTAAAAACTAAAAGCATAAAATGGGATTAAATAACCATGAAAAATAAGTAAATAGAGTGACCAGCTTAAAAGGATAAAAATATATAAGATAATAAAATAAAACAATACCAATGATAAGTAAAACAACTAAAATAATTTAAGATCAATATCATCTTAAAAACAAGATAGAAGCAGAAATATAAAATAAGATAGAATCACATAAGAACGTAAGAAGAATTTAAAATACTAGTTAAAAGCCTAAATAAAAAGATGTGTCTTTAACCTTCCTTTAAAAGTCTGACTACTAACGAACTCTTCTTCCTGCCTGCACCTCCTCCACGGTGTGCTGCTCCTCTCAGGCCTGTCAGCACGGCAACTCACAGCATCTGGAGCACCTGCTCTTCTACGGGGCGGACTCTTCCTCCCAGAATGACTCTGGAAATACTGCCTTGCACATCTGTGCTTTATATAACAAGGTAAACACACCTGTTTCATAGAAATCTTTCTTCAAACGTCAGCTTCCTTAGAGGAGAGAAAATGTAAGGCCTTAAATCTCTGAACATGCACTATAACCAGAAACCATGTCATTGGTTCGGGGGGTTGAAGTGTTCCTGGAACCTAAATCTGTATATTTTCATTTTACTTGATTACGTTCGAATGATATTATAGATTTTTGGACGTTTTTTTGAATGTTCACCCAGCTTGAATATCAAATATTCAACATCTTTACATTATAGCACAAGGAAACAGGATTGGTGAACATTAATCAGCTCTGTTTGTTGCAGGAAAGCTGTTCACGTATTCTTCTGTACCGGGGAGCAAATAAAGACACGAAGAACAACAACGGGCAGACGCCCTTTCAGGTGAAGGCTGAGTGGCTGGAGTGTGTGTGTGTGTGTGTGTGTGTGTGTGTGTGTGTGTCAACCCTTCATCTAAATATATGAACTCTGTCAGTGCAGGAAAAAGCCAGCTGAGATAGTGTGTTGCGTTTGTGTGCGTGAGAGAGAAAACGAGAGGAGACCACTGAAATTTGTGGTTGTGTAGTTTAGAGAACAAAGAGGTCAACCGTGAGGAAAGTATTATTCTTTTTTCAAGAAATCTACTCATCCACGTCCCGTGTAAATATGATTTTAAAATCACCACTTTAAATCCGGCCGTAGAGGTAAAACTCATCTCGTAACTACAGAAGAATAAATCACCCATCTAATTTGGAATTACAACACTAGTAATCAGTTTGTTCTAATTTACTACATGACAGTTGAAAAAGGACTGTATGTGTGTTTTCATCAGGTGGCTGTTATGTCCGGCCATTTTGAGCTGGGAGAAATAATCAAAAACCACCGGGATGCAGATGTGGGTAAGAACGCTGAGGTCTAAAACGATGGAAGGAGTGTGGTGGAGCAGCTGCTGGTCGAGGTTGAAATGATAACGACCAATAGATTGCAGGACGTATAAAATAAGAGCTAACCGTATTTATCCTGTCTCCCCCCCTCACCCTCCAGTTCCCTTCGTGGAGTCTCCCAAGTACGCCCCCCAGAGGCGGGAGAACCCCCGGACCCTGGCCATCCCCCACCCTCACCCCTTCCTCCGGGCCAACAGCGACAGCAGCATGAACCTGCCAGACTGGATGGCCGTGCCCAACGCCCCGGGGACCAACATCGTGTCCGTGCAGTGTGTGTGTGTGTGTGTGTGTGTGTGTGAATAATAAAACTCTTTAAGAAGGTATTTAATGCATTTTACTAACATTGACTTTATTTCAATAATGTTTTACCGTTTTAAACCTGACAGTTTGAGAAATAGTTAATAATAATGGTAATATTTACATTGAATTATGTGAAGGAAATTATACAATATGATGGATACCCTTTAGCAGCCTCTAGTGGTGAACAGTACGTATTGCAGCAAATTATAGTTTTGCTTTCTCAGATATGCTTTGTAGTTTATTAAGTGATAACCCATAAACACACACCTGAAATAATACTACATCATTTATGAGCCATTTGATTATCATTTTATCAAGGCTGATGTTATGTGTTATGTTATGTGTAAACATTATGATCTCTTAAAGGCACAGTCGATGGCATTAGGAGAGAATCTAAACTAATAATTGTATGTAGCTACATGATCACACACATTGATGTAGAATGTAAAATGAGAAAATACATATTTCTCTATATTCTTTCATGAGATTTCCCGGCCTGTCTCCTCAGGGCTACAAGCACACGGGAACCCTGCGGAGCTCCAGCAGCCCCCGAGGGGCGAGGACGCGCTCCCCGTCCCGGGGACGGATCGGAGACAAGGAGGACCGCAGCCGGCAGAGTCGGAGACAGGGGTGAGTGTTCATCTCGGCTGCTTAAAGGGATACTTCTGACATGTACAAATACTTTAAAGTACTTTGGAGACTTTCTACTGGATATCTGTGGGTCCCAAATGAGTCCTGAGTTCATTAAACTATTTATTGGTTCATTCTTGGTCTTGAATTGTTCCTCAAATCCTCAAATCTCCAGTTTAACAGCTAGTTTAACAAATAATTGTTCCTTTTCTCTGTATTGCCTTCAATCATTTAGTCACCTATACCTATCAGGAGCTTTGAGTTTTAAACTTTAGTCTCCACCCCCTCCCACGCAGCCCCGCCCCTGCCAGCACGGCCGGCCAGACCGCCGGACAGACCGCCGGACAGACCGCCGGCCAGCGGAGACGCCTCTACAGCGCCGTCCCGGGACGCGTCTTCGTAGCGACCCGATCACACTCTGCCCAGGGGGAGCGAGAAATCAGCTTCACCAAGGGAGACCGGGTCAAAGGTCAGCATGTGCATTTTCATGTCATGGTGTGTGTGGTGTGTGTGTGTGTGTGTGTGTGTGTGTGTGTGTGTGTGTGTGTGTGTGCTATTTAATTAGTTTAGAATGAGGGCCGGTTGATGGAAATGATCCAAAATGAGGGAGAAAAATGTGGGCATCACACAAATAGCTCCAGATAGTGTAACACACACATATGAGTGCATTTATTGTCTTTATTTTATCAAGTAAAATCTAAGCTATAGGTTTACTCAACAGCTTATTGTCATAAACATACAGGTAGAAATAGGTTGAATCTCCCTGCAGTACTGCATGTGTGTGTTACCTTCAGTTTACACCTGGTTTCCAGTGGTAGTTAAGCTAAGCTAACCGGCTGCTGGTTATAACTTAAGGGAGTTTTTCTTATTCAGGGTCCTGGGACGGAGGATGTCGTGTTGTAAAGATTGTAGAATTTGGGGATTTCGGGGACCATGTATATCCAATTAAACTGAACTTTTACATTTAACAGACAGATGTGACTCCCAGCAAGAAAGTGAATAAACATATTTCCCCAAACTATTCCTTTAAGGATCGCTTGGGAGTTGACGCCCAAAAATAAGACTTAATAAAAATAAAATGTTCCTGAAACCTGACTTGTTGGAGAGCCGGATCAGTCTCAGGGCCGGATCAGTATCCTGGCCCGGTCCAGGTGTGTGAGTGTGTAAACTTGCCCTAACATGAGTGTATGGCTCTTTATGTTTGTGTTGGATGTCTGCAGGTATGAATATGTGTGTGTTTGTGAGTCTCAGGTGTTGATGAGTACGTACGTGGAGGTTTGCATGTCTGTGTGTTTGTGTCTCTTTATTTTCTGTTATAATCTCGTCTTATTGTGTGTGTGTGTGTGTGTGTGTGTGTGTGTTGCTGATATCCCTTCTCCCCCCCCTCCTCTAGTGTTGAGTGTTGGCGAAGGCGGCTACTGGGAGGGAACAGTCAGAGGTCGCACCGGCTGGTTCCCCTCCGACTGTGTGGAGGAAGTGATGCTTCGAAGCCAAGAAACCCGATCAGGTGATCAGCGCCGCCGCTCAGCAGCTTCATCCTGGAAAACACACATGGTTTATCCAGGAGTTTAATATTTAATATTGATCAACCGACATGTTCATTAGTGAGCTTTACTGTGCTCAAGGTTTCCAGTCTCCATGCTGACCTTGTTTCAGATTTACCACATGGACACCAAGTTTCTCATCTTACTTTCTACAACATATTCAACACGTGTTTTTCTGAAAATATCAAACTATTGCAATAAGATAAACTTTAGTTATGCAGTAAATGCCACATTGTAAGCATTCGGGCTGCAAAAACTAAGTATTATAATTTTCTTTTTTGCAAGGATCGTAGTTTATTAGAATTCCCACACAATATAATGTCCATTATATTATATTCTACATAATGTCATATAATGTGATTATAAGTTACTTTAAGCGGTCATCGTTTGCTAACAACACATGTGATGTTAAAATGATTTTCACTTTAGCAAACAATGAGCCCTTACAGTAACATATAATCACATTACAATGTTACAAAAACAATCATTAAAGGCATAACAATCAGGATAAATAATAATAATTTGATCATTACTGTAATACAACATCATGATTTGATATGACGGCTTATAAGTATAATTATATAATTTAAATATGTTTCAGACTTGGACATGATATTAAATGTGTTACTGAAGGTAGTTGATTTACGTTAATAGGAACTGTTTCAGCACTATTCTGCTTTTAGTCTTTAGGTTGAGGTTGCAGGTCTTTTAAAGCTCCTGCTGGGACTGTAATATATCTTATATATACATCATCGAAGGTGTAATAACACAGTAACTGTACTGCTGTGTAATTGGACATAGATTAAGGTACACCATGCTGACTGTGGTGTTGTGTTTCAGAGAGCCGTGGAGAACGAGCCAAACGGCTGTTCCGTCATTACACTGTGGGATCCTACGACAGCTTCGACGCTCCCAGGTAAGACTTAGCCTGAGGGTGGAAGGGTTCGCTGGGGTCAGGGGAGGATCCATCCAGGGCAAGGTCACACCAGAGTGTACTTCAGCTACCAGAGGGCGTGTTCGGCTGGATATAAGGGGCACTTACGGCTGAGAAAGGGGCATTTGGACGCTTGGCTGCCTGTTTGATGTGACATACGGACCCGGCTGAAGCATGAGAGTATCCCATCATGACCTGGTTAAATGAAGGTTAAGGGCATCCTGGTTAAATGAAGGTTAAGGGCATCCTGGTTAATTGAAGGTTAAGGGCATCCTGGTTAAATGAAGGTTAAGGGCATCCTGGTTAAATGAAGGTTAAGGGCATCCTGGTTAATTGAAGGTTAAGGGCATCCTGGTTAAATGAAGGTTAAGGGCATCCTGGTTAAATGAAGGTTAAGGGCATCCTGGTTAAATGAAGGTTAAGGGCATCCTGGTTAAATGAAGGTTAAGGGCATCCTGGTTAAATGAAGGTTAAGGGCATCCTGGTTAATTGAAGGTTAAGGGCATCCTGGTTAATTGAAGGTTAAGGGCATCCTGGTTAAATGAAGGTTAAGGTCATCCTGGTTAAATGAAGGTTAAGGGCATCCTGGTTAAATGAAGGTTAAGGGCATCCTGGTTAAAGGTTAAGGGCATCCTGGTTAAATGAAGGTTAAGGGCATCCTGGTTAAAGGTTAAGGGCATCCTGGTTAAATGAAGGTTAAGGGCATCCTGGTTAAATGAAGGTTAAGGTCATCCTGGTTAAATGAAGGTTAAGGGCATCCTGGTTAAATGAAGGTTAAGGGCATCCTGGTTAAATGAAGGTTAAGGTCATCCTGGTTAAATGAAGGTTAAGGGCATCCTGGTTAAAGGTTAAGGGCATCCTGGTTAAATGAAGGTTAAGGGCATCCTGGTTAAATGAAGGTTAAGGGCATCCTGGTTAAATGAAGGTTAAGGGCATCCTGGTTAATTGAAGGTTAAGGGCATCCTGGTTAAATGAAGGTTAAGGGCATCCTGGTTAAATGAAGGTTAAGGGCATCCTGGTTAAATTAAGGTTAAGGGCATCCTGGTTAATTGAAGGTTAAGGGCATCCTGGTTAATTGAAGGTTAAGGGCATCCTGGTTAAATGAAGGTTAAGGGCATCCTGGTTAAATGAAGGTTAAGGGCATCCTGGTTAAATTAAGGTTAAGGGCATCCTGGTTAATTGAAGGTTAAGGGCATCCTGGTTAATTGAAGGTTAAGGGCATCCTGGTTAAATGAAGGTTAAGGGCATCCTGGTTAAATGAAGGTTAAGGGCATCCTGGTTAAATGAAGGTTAAGGGCATCCTGGTTAAATGAAGGTTAAGGGCATCCTGGTTAAATGAAGGTTAAGGGCATCCTGGTTAATTGAAGGTTAAGGGCATCCTGGTTAAATGAAGGTTAAGGTCATCCTGGTTAAATGAAGGTTAAAGGCATCCTGGTTAAATGAAGGTAAAGGGCATCCTGGTTAAATGAAGGTTAAGGGCATCCTGGTTAAATGAAGGTTAAGGGCATCCTGGTTAAAGGTTAAGGGCATCCTGGTTAAATGAAGGTTAAGGGCATCCTGGTTAAATGAAGGTTAAGGGCATCCTGGTTAAAGGTTAAGGGCATCCTGGTTAAATGAAGGTTAAGGGCATCCTGGTTAAATGAAGGTTAAGGGCATCCTGGTTAAATGAAGGTTAAGGTCATCCTGGTTAAATGAAGGTTAAGGGCATCCTGGTTAAATGAAGGTTAAGGGCATCCTGGTTAAATGAAGGTTAAGGGCATCCTGGTTAAAGGTTAAGGGCATCCTGGTTAAATGAAGGTTAAGGGCATCCTGGTTAAATGAAGGTTAAGGGCATCCTGGTTAATTGAAGGTTAAGGGCATCCTGGTTAAATGAAGGTTAAGGGCATCCTGGTTAAATGAAGGTTAAGGTCATCCTGGTTAAATGAAGGTTAAGGGCATCCTGGTTAAATGAAGGTTAAGGGCATCCTGGTTAAATGAAGGTTAAGGGCATCCTGGTTAAATGAAGGTTAAGGGCATCCTGGTTAAAGGTTAAGGGCATCCTGGTTAAATGAAGGTTAAGGGCATCCTGGTTAAATGAAGGTTAAGGGCATCCTGGTTAAAGGTTAAGGGCATCCTGGTTAAATGAAGGTTAAGGGCATCCTGGTTAAATGAAGGTTAAGGGCATCCTGGTTAAATGAAGGTTAAGGTCATCCTGGTTAAATGAAGGTTAAGGGCATCCTGGTTAAATGAAGGTTAAGGGCATCCTGGTTAAATGAAGGTTAAGGGCATCCTGGTTAAAGGTTAAGGGCATCCTGGTTAAATGAAGGTTAAGGGCATCCTGGTTAAATGAAGGTTAAGGGCATCCTGGTTAATTGAAGGTTAAGGGCATCCTGGTTAAATGAAGGTTAAGGGCATCCTGGTTAAATGAAGGTTAAGGTCATCCTGGTTAAATGAAGGTTAAGGTCATCCTGGTTAAATGAAGGTTAAGGGCATCCTGGTTAAATGAAGGTTAAGGGCATCCTGGTTAAAGGTTAAGGGCATCCTGGTTAAAGGTTAAGGGCATCCTGGTTAAATGAAGGTTAAGGGCATCCTGGTTAAATGAAGGTTAAGGTCATCCTGGTTAAATGAAGGTTAAGGTCATCCTGGTTAAATGAAGGTTAAGGGCATCCTGGTTAAATGAAGGTTAAGGGCATCCTGGTTAAATGAAGGTTAAGGGCATCCTGGTTAAATGAAGGTTAAGGGCATCCTGGTTAAATGAAGGTTAAGGGCATCCTGGTTAATTGAAGGTTAAGGGCATCCTGGTTAAATGAAGGTTAAGGGCATCCTGGTTAAAGGTTAAGGGCATCCTGGTTAAATGAAGGTTAAGGGCATCCTGGTTAAATGAAGGTTAAGGGCATCCTGGTTAAATGAAGGTTAAGGGCATCCTGGTTAATTGAAGGTTAAGGGCATCCTGGTTAAATGAAGGTTAAGGGCATCCTGGTTAAATGAAGGTTAAGGTCATCCTGGTTAAATGAAGGTTAAGGGCATCCTGGTTAAATGAAGGTTAAGGTCATCCTGGTTAAATGAAGGTTAAGGTCATCCTGGTTAAATGAAGGTTAAGGGCATCCTGGTTAAATGAAGGTTAAGGGCATCCTGGTTAAATGAAGGTTAAGGGCATCCTGGTTAAATGAAGGTTAAGGGCATCCTGGTTAAAGGTTAAGGGCATCCTGGTTAAATGAAGGTTAAGGGCATCCTGGTTAAATGAAGGTTAAGGGCATCCTGGTTAATTGAAGGTTAAGGGCATCCTGGTTAAATGAAGGTTAAGGGCATCCTGGTTAAATAAAGGTTAAGGGCCTTAAATAAAGGTTCAGGGAAGGGCAGCCTGACCTTTAGGGTCATGCCCTGTGTTCTCACATTGGCCACAAAGCAGCCCGGGGATGAAGTGATGACCTTTCACCCCTGACCCTGCTGATGTGTGGACACACGGCTGTGTTGAGAGTACAGCAGCAGCTGATTCAGTGATTCATCCGTTCCAGCGGTGCTTCGGTGTGTGTGATGTGATACGTTCGGAGTGATGCATGCGGTAGGATGACGATGTGCCTCTAGGTCCACCAGCTGATCCACGTGCTTTCATGCTGACATCACATGGTTACCAGCTGTGTTTGGACTCGCTGGTTCTTTGAGTTTAACCTGAGCGGACGGGCGGATCTTTGTCACATCAGAATTGTAGCTTAACTTCTGCCTTTTGGCTCGGACGGGCAACGCTGTTTTTTTTAAGGTGGGCTGAACTTGTGAACGTGCATTCAAACCATTCAAAACTCCCTGCTTCTTCTTTCTGAGGGTAGTCCAGGAACTAGATCTTCTGAGGTGATCCGTTGACACGTGAGTGGGGGGGATCTCCTCATTACCTTCAGCTAATATTATGTCGTTCCTGCAATGCCCTGCATCGCCGTCGTGGCGAACACGGAGGAACTCATTTCAGTGTCCATGACTGGGACTGAGCAAAGAGAGCATCATTTACATAGAAATCAAGCCCATTATCAATCGCATTTATTATTTACACACAAACCCCGCCTTCTGACTCTCTCTCTCTCTCTCTCTCTCTCTCCCCTCGTTGTTAATTCTCTCACTCATCATCACTCTTCATCGTTCCTCAACTTCCCCCTCATCGTGTCTGTAACGGCGTTCCTCTCTGGCACACAGGATCATTTATTATAAACACGCTCTTCATCAACGCTGACATTTAATGCAAGCCACACACACACACACACACATCACACACACACACACACACACACACACACATACACACACACACACACACACACACACACACACACACACACACACAACACACACACACAACACACATACACACACACACACACGTCTGTGTGTACACACACACACACATCATGGCTAATTAAAGCCGTGTTCCAGGCCTGGCTGCAGCTCCATGTAATATCTCACCTCTTCCTCTGTATTTGGCCACATCATTCACTTCTATTCATCACTGTACTGCTAACCCCCCCTGTGCTTTTAATTCTTATTGGTATCACCCTGTCTCCCCTGTGGTGTCTCCATCTGGAGGTCAAACAAGGAAGGGCACTCTGAAGGGAGAGGAGGGATGCAGAGAGGGATGAAGAGGTTGGATTGAGGACGAAGAGTTGAGAAATGGGTGAAAAGAAACATAAGCATTGTTTTTGTTTGTTCAAGCGACAGTTAAAATAAAAATGGAGACCAGCCGTTTTTCCTCCTTGTATGGTTGTATTGATATTCCACATGTTTCCTTTTTAACTGGTATGAAGGTCAGACAGGAGAAATGCTTGGATATGAGGGTCAAACGTCATCACAGTGAAGGTATCTAACTCCTCTGGTCTGTTTGCTGGAGAGGAATGTCTCCATACTTTACAGTCATTCTGAGGCTCAGATGATTAAACTGTACACACCTGGACATGCTGCCTCTCTCACACATGAGACCCGTGTTTTTGGCCAATGGTGGGTCAAATAAGGACGAGCGAGCACACAGTTTGGAGGAGAGAGAGGCAGAACGCCCTGCTTGACACTGCTGTGTTCGTCGTGCTGCTTGCTTGTCCGTATAAAATGATCATACATGTCCAACATTAATGACTGGCCAGCAGCATGAAAGTGTGTGTTCATGACCATCCTACATGCAGATACACACAAGCATGTGGACCTTCTGTCAACGCTGGTGTGCTCTCCTGCTTCCTCCCCTCTCTCTCCCTCTTTCATACCCTCTCTTTATCTCTCTGTCCTCACACATGCATGCACATGCAAACGCGTTCACACTCTGTATGCAGGATCACAGCGGTATAGCCTGACATGCAGGCAGAGAAACAAAAAGGCAGAGATGTGAGCAGAGGGAGCAGAGCTGTGATCATCCTTGGATGCAGGAGGGAGGAGGGAGGGAGGAGGGAGGGAGGAGGAAGGCAAGTCGACGGAGGACAGCTTCGACATACATGGAAGGAGGCTCTGACTAAGAGATGATGTGAGTGTCTATTCCAGAGAATCTCTCTCTCTCCTTCTCATCCTCCTCTTCCTCCTCCACCACTCAGCAGCCAGCTGTTCCTCTCTCTCCTCTTCCTGTCTGCGTCGATGCGTCTCCTCCTCCCCCTCGTTCCCTCGCTACCCTCTCATTCATGCTTTGTTTACAGCCAACGTGAGGCCATAGTGTGTGTGTGTGTGTGTGTGTGTGTGTGTGCATGTTAGAGGTTGGAAAGAGAGTGGATGGGGTGGGGAAGGTTACTTGTGTGATTTAAAGGCATGCAGGCTTGGTGTCATGCTCCAGAAGGATCCGCACAAAGTCCGATTTGTAATATTACATAACCGCCATTTGACTTCATCATTCTGTCACATAATAGTGACGTTACCCTCATTTAAACGTATATGTATTCATTCTCCAGACTGTTTTTATGAATGGGTAATCATGCCGGTGACGGATGAGAGGACACTTTGAACCGGAGGAGGTGGAGGAGTGAGCTGCATGCATGTTTGAGACTGTGTGTACATCACTCCCCATGAACAAACCCCATCACCTCTCTCTCTAAATGATCCAATCTCTCTCTACTTTCTTAAGCCACCTTTCCCCCTCCCTCTCCCTCTGCTCCTCTTCTCTCTCCCTCTCTCACTCTTTGTGTGTCGCAGTCACAATGAACCATCTCCATCTCTCTCCCATTCCTCCTCTCTCTCTGTCTTAAGTATGAAGGGGTTGGGAGGAGAGCTCGGCCCTCTCCCTTTCCCTTCTTCCATATCGCTCTCCTCCTCCTCTTCCTCCTCTCCTCCTCCTCTTCTCTCGCGGCTCGCGCTCGCTGCTGTCTCACTGGAAGACGAGAAGGAGAAGGAGCAGGAGAAGGAGGAGGAGGAGAGGGAGGGGAGGAAATGGCGATGGGGGCATGCGGCGAGGAGGATGTCTCCCTCTCCCTCTCCCTCTCTTCTTCCTGGCCGTCGCTCGGCCCTGTGAATCGGAGCGTCTGGTTCATTTACAGGTACCTGCCGGCGTTTTACCCCCTCCTCCTCCTCCTTTCCTGGGGAGACGGCAGCGGAGGAGGTGCATGCATCGTGGACGTCATGGATGGAGCTATACGATGGGTTGACAGATGTTGCAGTGCATGCTTGCAGACGTGTTTGATTCCGTGTGTGTGTGTGTGTGTGTGTGTGTGTGTGAAGCTGCTGCTGCTCATCCCCGTGTTCAGCGCTGTGTGAACATGTGTGTCGTTTTCTTCCTCTCTGCTTTGAATCTCTGAACAAACGTCCTCTGGCGATGCTGCACTGGCACAAAGTGACGCTCGCTGCTTTCACTGATGTGCGGCTTGATTTGTGTGTTTGTGTGCACGGATGTGTTTGTGTGCACGGATGTGTTTGAGTGCACGGATGTGTTTGTAGTGCACGGATGGTGTGTTTGCTGGCGTCCATCAAAAACACACAGGTGTATATGGCAGGGGAATTTCTCTTGCTCCGCTGGCCGGTGGATTGCTGGTGGATTGCTGGTGGATTGCTGGTGTCCTGCGTATACTCTGTGTCGTTATGTTTACCCGTGTGTGTGTGTGTGTGTGTGTGTGTGAGTGAGAGAGAGGGAGAGAGAGAGGGAGACTGCCAACAAATTGGAAACAGTGAGGGAGTTTTAACGATGCAGCATGCATGACAAGTCCAGCTTCTTTCTGACAGCTCTATGGAAGCCTGCGTGGCCAAACCTCTCATATCTCAGCGTGTTGGTGTGCAGTATGAGACGCAGTGTGTGCTGTCCAGACTGCATCTAAGATACCCATGACAACGTTGGGTCAGTCATACGAATACTGGCTGGATCGTCCAATACTGTGGAGCCTCAGAGCCACATTTATGGTGTTCTAGTTACAAAGTTTATCACGAGGGCTCATCAAGCCAACCATCAACTTAAGGTTGTAGAAACTAGGAAAGTTCATATCGTGATAACATCCCGTTATTTGATATTTATATTCCCATTAAAGAGTTTCCTGAAACAGTATGTTTGTTGTCAATCGAGCAACTTGTTGCTTGTGTTGCTGCAGAGACGGGACAGAAAACAGGGGATGCCATGTGTGTGTCTGCATGTTAAATCCCCAGTCTACCTTAAGATGTGTGTGAATGCGTACAGTATTTCCTTGGCCCTTCGGGGGCATCTGAAGTCTGAGAACAGAGATGGACGGAAGAATAACAGAGACTGTGGAGAACATCACACTCTTAATCCACGGGATGAAAAAGACCATGAAGGGGGAAATGTGATTAGAAAAAAATGACTAGAAGCAAGAGTTACAAGGGAGGGAAGCCAGTATGAAGGGAGGTATGGAGGAGGCGGAGCCTAGGGATGGAAAAACGCTGGTGAAGAGAGGGATGAACAGATGGAGAGGGTTGGGACTATTTTGGTGCACGATGGGATTATCAGCATGTGGTTACAGTATGTTACAGTTGACAGGGTGTGTGTGTGTGTGTGTGTGTATATATTATACACACACACACACCCCTCTGACTCACTGACTGACTGAACAGCCTTTTCCATTCACAACGAGAGTCCGTCAGAGAGACGGCGCTGTTTCCCACACCAAAGTGGTTCAAACTGAGATGAAGTGTGTCGCTGGCTCATACAACACCACGTATTTCATTGTTAGCATTAGTTGGTAGCTATGAAGTAACGGCTCAGTCTAAATGTGTGAATCTAAACATTGTCATTCAATCTCGCCTGCTTTACCAATTAAATCTGAGAAAAAGTGGAAATAAGAAAAAAGAGGTTACTATGATTATCTCTTCAAAATAACTAACGAGAGAAAGACCCTGAGTAGGATAAAAAAACATGCATATTATTAAGTCTACATATGCTAATATGTATTTGAATCCATTTAAATCCATTGTAGTGTTTAAATGAGTTTCTGCATCGTACCGATTGTGCAAGGATGCACAGCATATGTCCTCCTTGTCTTCAACTTAAACTCTTGTGTCTTTTCTTACTCTCTGTCTGTCTGTCTGTCTGTCTGTCTGTCTGTCAGTGACTATATAATCAAGGAGAAGTCAGTGCTTCTGCAGAAAAAAGACAGTGAGGGTTTCGGCTTCGTGCTGCGAGGGGCCAAAGGTAAGAAATAACTTCCTGCCTTGGTATGGTAGTTGTGATCGTACTTTATAATAATCCATCCTCACATGTCTTCATGGGGTCTCCAGCCCAGACCCCCATCGAGGAGTTCACCCCCACCCCGGCCTTCCCTGCCCTGCAGTACCTGGAGTCGGTGGACGAGGGAGGCGTCGCCTGGAGAGCCGGGCTCAGAATGGGGGATTTCCTGATAGAGGTGCTGCCATGATTTACCACTGCATTATGGGTTGGAATTGAAAGCTCTGACAGATTCTATATAGAGGTATCTGAACCTACACAGAACAAGAAAGCACATCTGGAACAAAAAAACATCTGGAGGCTGTATAAATGTCTTCTTTATTGACGTAAATGACGTCTGAGAACATATGAGCCAAGATGGTAAAAATAAAGATTGAACTGTGATATTAAACTCTGCTGTTCCAGGTCAATGGGCAGAACGTGGTGAAGGTGGGTCACAGACAGGTCGTCAACATGATCCGGCAAGGTGGCAACAGCCTCATGGTCAAGGTTGTCATGGTAACCCGCAACCCCGACATGGAGGAGGGTTCGAGGAAGAAAAGTAAGAGTGTGTCTGCTGCCCCCTAGGGGGCTCCACTGCAGCTGAACGCCGGTGGTTCCTGACCCCTGTTTTCTGTCCCTCCAGTCCCCCAGCAGAGTAAGAGGCTGAGCACTCCGGCCATCGCCCTGCGGTCCAAGTCCATGACGTCAGAACTGGAGGAGATGGGTAAGAGATTCAGGGTGAAGAGATGAAAACAAAGAACTGGGATGTAAATACAGAGAGCACGTTAACGCTGTGGAGGGGGGAGGAGTACTGAGGATGGAGGTGAGGCAGGATGATAGAAACAGTGTCAAACCAGAGTGTTGGGGTTTGCTAAAGCTGCTGGAAGTGTGAAGGGGAGATGAGGAAGGCTAAATTTAGACAGAAGGAGATAGTTACTGACAGAAGAGAGGTGGATGATGGTCTCAATGCATTTCACTGTTGTTTCAGAGGTTCCACACTGTCACATCCAGCACCCCCACTACAGGTAACCCCACCCAGAGAAGTGTGTTCCCTGTGACCCCTCACTGCCCGCCTACTTACCCCCCCACTGCTCCCGGCCCACAGCTTTAACCCCTCTACCAGCTCAACACACACACACACACACACACACAGCAAGTATTTGTTGCCAAGGTAACGCTGCAGGGGAATGGGCGTCACCTGAGAGAGTTTTCTGGGTGCCACAAACATTCACGGCTAAATGTATTAGTGAGCAAAGAACACGGCCTTGATATATCATTTGTTGAGAAACGTCTTTGAGTCATTTGGAAGAAATCATACCCACGATAACATTATTGAGATGAGTAATTTTTCTTTTAGAGAAATCAACTTTGTTCCAGGTCTGTTGCTGTGGTAACGTGTTATGTGTGGCTATGCTTATGCCATCTCTATTTGAGGCAAAATAGTGGGAGGAGAGTGCATGGTGAGGGTCAACACCCCCATTCACAGACAAGAAGATTATATGATATATTATTATAGAGTTACTGCAGGCAGCCACAGATGAGTTCCCTCGTCACAAAAACCTGAAGTAAGGTCTGTGGTTGACTTAGGGTTAGGGTTAGATGTTAACATTCTGCTCTACGCCGGTAGATTCCCCTCTCATTACATTTAGAAGTTTTATGTGTTGTTTCTGGTGTAATGTTCGATCATCCCTGCAGCGTTTCTGTTCTTCCCCTTACAATGACTTAAACTGACGATTATTCTGACCTGGAAGTCCGACCTTTGCTTTACTCCTCCCCGTCTCCTCCTCACCTGCTCCTCTCCGTGTGTGACCTCACCTGACAAACAGAAGCATGAGCGCCGGGTGGAAACACAGGTGCCCGTTTCCTGAACCCCGACCCCACCTCCCCTTCACCATGAGTGCTCACGACATATAAACTGTCCTCTAACCAATCATTTTAAAATGCCGTGTTGAAATTTACTCTCCGGCAGAAACACAAAGGTGCTCTTCTTCCACCACAACGTTTTTTAGAGAGAATTTAATCATTATTTTGTGGAAAGAATCGTAGTAATGTTGCTGTTTTGAAGCTGCGTCGTCGTCATAAATGAAATGAACCACAGGCTGATATTAGGTTATTACAGAGGTTATTACAGAGGTTATTACAGAGGTTATTACAGAGGGCTCATATTGCAACTGAAAAATAAAAGAAATGCCAAATTAGGTTTGAGATCATTCAGAAACAGTTTGTCCAGCAGAAAGAAATGTGAATCCGTATGGGTTTATGATCTTATCCAACGTAAAGAAACACGTTTCCCTTACAATGAAATTCTTCGTTTCCACAGAATGCCAAACAGTGTAAACAAAATATAAAATAGATAAATAATACAAAACAAAGCCATTTTAAAAGGCAGCATGTGACAAATAAATAAAGATTAAAACAACAGAAAAACAGTGCAGTTCTGTTATGTGGATGATGATGCTCCTGTCGGCTTCAGGAGTCTGAAGTATCAGAGATCCACAGAGATCTCAGGTTGGCGATACTTTAAATCAAATACAGATGTGGTCACTCACCTTTATCAAACTGTATAATAACTTCCTCCTCGTGGATGAAGGTGAGAGCAGCCCAGTGCGTGAAGAAGCCCATTCCATATGCTTATTCTAATGCATTAGAATGAATGGAGCTGCGGTGGCGATGAAACGTCTCACCTCTGTGCTGCAGTGTCCCAGTTAACCTCAAAGTCATGCTGCAACATAACAAGGGCGTTAAATGGAAAACAAACCTGCGGTCCACTCGTGACCCCCGACACCTACTTAAATATGATCGCTTATTTTTAAAATGATTGTTTGCTAAATGTTGTAAATGTTCAGGACTCGTTACTTGGCTAAACCATCGGACAGTAAAATGTTTATTTCTGATTGTTTGAGAATTAGACGTTATGAAGTTTAACAGCTTGAGTATTCAGGCCACGCACACACGCTCGCTCACACCAGTGGATGCAAACACTTAAGGGTCACCTTTAATTCCTCCTTTCCTCCCTTTAGTCCCTTCTCTGCTAACTGCTTTAACCACTGAGTCTTCTCTTTTCTCCCTTTGTCCCCACTTGACCGCTGGCTGGATCTTAACCATCTAACAGTGGAGAGAGGTGGGAGTCAACTTCACTAATTCCACATATCTGTGTGTGTGAGAGCGAGTAACAGCTGTGTGTGCAGCATATTTACTGTAACATAAGTGGGCATAGCTCGGGTGTGATGTACGTGCTTTCATATGGAGCCTGCCGAGGTGACTCAGTTTTTCGGGCTCCAGGGAGTATGATTAGTATTCACTGTAGAGCCACCGCACTTTCACTCCTGCCAAACTTAAGTCTCCTTTTGTCCTCATTCCAGCTGCTACCCCTTGGAAAAAAAAATCAGGTACGCTCTGGTTAACACTGGCTGAAAGGTACCGCATCCATGCCGCTCTCAACATGACTTATTGGGCTGATTGTGTGTTTTTTGTTTTAGAATTCGAATCGTCACAAGTTACAGAGAAGAAGAGGACCGTCTATCAGATGGCTTTGAGTAAGGAACACATGTTTGTCAGTTTCCTGAACCTCTTCCTCTCTTTCTCATCCACCTTCATCAAGTGTGTCCCTTTCACACATTATCCTCTTCATGTTGTCACTGTCCATTTTTCTGTTTCATTGCCGTATGTCTCTCTCTCTCGCTCTCTCTCTCTCTATGTCTGTTTTCTCTCAGATAAACTCGATGAAATTCTTGCAGCAGCCCAGCAGACAATCAGCACCAATGAGGCGCCAGGGACACGGGGCCAGGGGCCAAAACGAGACCGGGGACGCAGTTTCTATGGCAACGAGGTGTGTATCCTGAACATGCCACGGTAGATTTCTTTACATTTACATGTGGTCCTAACTGGGTCTTTCATCAGGTCGAACATGGAAGTCAATCGTAGGAAGAGACAGCAAATCATATGGAATAATAATATGTGCTTCAATGGCAAAAAAATAAAAGTAAAAATGTCTCCGCGTTCCGACATCAAAACATTTGAAAAGTTGAAGATCACCATGGAGACCCAGAAATAAGCAAATACACACGGAGAGGTCATATGACCTCATGTGAATCAACGTAGTGTGGAGTTATTCTTGGCTTATTTCAACGCACCACAGAACCCCAACAGGACTATTTGGATACCATCCCTCCCATGTTACCTGACTTCTTGAAGAGACATTTTCCTTGCACGCCTTCACATTTCCCCATTTACTTCAGCTCATCAAGACTTTCTCATTTATTATGTTATACGCATGCAAGAAAAGTTCTCTTCACAGATTCAAGGTAACACGGTGAGTAAATGATATGTGATCATTTAGGAGGTGAAGTATTACTTTAAGTGATACTTTATGTTGCATTAACAGTAAATAAGAATTTAAAATGAGCTCTCTGTCCCTGTTGTACACCTGAGTCTCATGCATGCTCCTTTCCTGCAGCCGAACTACGGCGACCAGGCCGGGATGGGGATGACGGCGTCGGGCTTGGGCCTCGGCTATGACCGTGGCCAGTACTCCTCAGGTCATGGCCCACCGCACGGTATGCGTCGGCAGAAATCCATCGGTGAGGCTGTCTGTCTTTTCTGTCTGCCCTCCTTCCGCCTGTCTGTCTGTCCTCTGGACCAGTGGAGGTCTACACTGTGCTGACCTGTCTGTCTGTGGCACGTATATCCGTATCTCTAGCTGATTTGTATGTGCTATACTCTACCTGTTTAGATAAGATGTGTGTTTTATACTCACCCTACTACTGTTAGCGTGGCACTAATCTCTCTTTCATTCTGATGGATTCTTTTTGGGTTTGGTGCTTATTAAGGCTCCTGAATTAGTAATGTGCTCTCTGGTGACCAAGGCTGCTGTGTGATGCTGTGTGTGTAATATATAGCACTAACTGACTTACCCACTAATAGACAGGGATGAGGACAGACTCGCTGGCAGGTAGACGGGCAGATTTAGACAGACACTCTCAAACATTTCTCCTTCTCTGGCTCCATTCCCTCTCTCCTCTTATCCACCGCAACACTTTCTTTCTTGCTCATCAGCCGCTCTTCCTCTCACCACCTGTGAATCCCTATTTCACCCCAGTTCTTTTCTGTATTTGTGAACGCTGTCCTACAGGAGTGCCTGAGGAGGAGAGGCAGCTCCTGCATCCTCCAGCCATGAAGTTTGCTCGCAGTCTGTCGGTGCCCGGCCCCGACGACATCCCTCCTCCTCCCACCACGGCTCCACCCGAGCCTCCGTTCTCCTCCGCCCCGACACTCGGGTGGAGAGCCAAGTCGTCCCAGCAGCCTGTCTCCGTGTCCCAGTCCACATCCACCTCTGCACACTACCAGCCCTACTCCCAGTCCCAGGTGCATTTCACGCATGGGGGCAGGGAAAGGGCAGGTGGGCCCAGCACTGGACCCAGCACGGGCCCCAGCGGTGCAGCGGCGGACCACACCACCTCTTATGCACACGCGACTGCCCACACGGCTCAAAGCAGGACTGCATCGCGGAAGGTTGCCTATACTGGGGAGCCTGTTGGAGCCGGCATCGGGGCTGGTGGAGGGGCCAAGGCAGCAGGTCTTCGGAGAGGCTACAGCACTGCTGTCCCCCCATCCAGCATTGCCACTGTAATGCCCCAGCAGCAACAGGCTACCCAGAGTCAACCCCAGCGAGCAGACCGCAGTGCTGGGGCTGGAGCAGGCGGGCCCAAAGGAGGCGCCCGGAGAGGGAAGGGCCCATTGGTGAAACAGTCAAAGGTAGAGGACCTGCGCTTGAACCAAAGTACGCTGGGCGGCAAAGGCTCGGTGGAGAAAAGCTCCATCCCCATCCCCACCATCATCGTCAAGGCTCCCTCCACCAGCAGCAGTGGACGCAGCAGCCAGGGCAGCAGTGTGGAGGCCGACGCTCCTGCATCAGGGGAGACGGATGAAGCCAAAACCCCCCACGGCCCTCCTCCTTCCACTCCTGCTCCACAGCCCCCTGCACCTCCTTCCATCCCAGCACCGCCGCCTCCCACCCTGCCTTCCATGCGAGCCCAGGATAACAGTGACTTTACCAGCCAGTTTGGGGCCGCCATCGTTGGTGCAGCCCGCCGGGACAGGGAGCGGTTCCACGAAGCCCGCAGAAAGAGTGCCTCCTTGTTCATGTCTGCTGAGGAGGACGATGGCCTAACAAGGACTCAGGTGTCACAGCAACAGCTGAGCACGCAGACTGAAAGCTCATCAACACGGTTGCGCCCGTCCAAGTCTATTGACGAGGGCATGTTTTCTGGGGACACTTTTATCCATCACACTCGCAGCATGCCTCCAGCCTTCGGCCTGCCTGAGTACTCCTCTACTGCCCTGGACTATCAGCCCAAGTCTGTGCCCAACGACCTGTACACAGCAGCAGGGAGACAGTCAGCACCCTCCGGTACCACCTTCATCCATCCTCTAACAGGAAAGGCCCTCGACCCCACGTCACCTCTCGGCCTCGCCCTGGCTGCCAGGGAACGCGCTCTGAGGGATGACAGCAGGTTACGGAGGGGAACAGAACACCATTTCACCCGCCAGATGTCCAGTGTGGTGTACCCTTCGTCCACGGTCACCTCTCAGCCGGTGTCGTCCACCGCCCAGTCCTCCAGCTCCTCTTACCTCGTCACCTCGTCTTCCCTGGCTGCGACCACGGCCACTGTGGGCCGTCCACCCTCGCCCAGAATCCTCCGAGGAGGTGGGAGCGTGTGGAGCGAGGAAGGAGGCGGCGGAGGAGAGAGGGAGCGAGAGGGAGGCGGGGCCCGCGAGGGGCTTCGGGTTCGCTTCTCCGAGGACAAAACGGTCCACACGCACCACTACCAGCCTCAGCCGTATCAGCCGTCATACAAGGAGAGGGATCGGGAGAGGTCGAGGGAACGGGAGAGGTCGAGGGAACGGGAGAGGGAGCTGTCGAGGGAACGGGAGAGGGACAAGGAGAGAGAGGGTTACATGAGGAGGGCGGAGCAGGCGGCTGCCAATGCAGCGGTTGATAGCTCTGCACAGCCTCAGCAGCCCGGGAGGCCCTCCTTTCTCAGGATGGAGAGTCAAGCCGAGGCCTACATCCTGTCCCTCACCCCTCCCTCCCCCCCACCTACCGGTGCTCAGCACACAGCAACTACTGGGAGCACTGGGTCCGGTCTGATGGTTCTCCCCCCCCCTGCCCCCTCCGTGGACGCGGACGATGAGTTCGTCTACGCCGACCCTCTCCCACCTCCATTACAGTTTGCCAACAGCTTCGACAGGGGGGGCGGGGGGTTATCAGGGTATTCGCAACACGGAATGCGCCCCAACAGCCTGACCTCCCGCCAACAGCAGGTCCCGCCACCTCCACCTCCTCCTCCGCCACCGCCACCCCCGCCCCCCCAAAAAGAAACATTTGTAAGTGGGTTTCCTGCTCACACGCCCCTGCCCTCGCCTCAGGCGGGGGATTCCACCGCCTCCAGCCTCACGTCTTACGACAGCGAGGTGGCTAACCTGACTCAGTCCGCCCCCTCCCCATCTCAAACATCGCCCAATCCCCCGCCCCCCCACTCGCCCTCGACTCTGCAGCCCACGTCATCAACGGGAGCCCCGCCTCCCCCGTCGGTTTCACCCCCGCCTCCTCCCGGATCTTATCACAGACCTTTCCCTATGACACACCCCCACCACCTTTACAATAGCTCCCACACTCCCGGGCGCTCCTCCCCCACGCCTCCCCCACACACAGTTGCACCTCCTCTGGCTTACCGCGGTACCCCAGCCCCCTCCTCCACCGCTGCCACCTCCGCTCCACTCCGGGGCACCGCCTCACATGCCACGACCGCTAGCTGTGCCGCTATAACCACCACTGCTGCCACCACAACAAGCACCTCCACTCAGCTCTACCACGAGCGCACACACGCCACACACACCGCCGCAGGCGGTCGCAGGACGGGGGAGCACCACCGCCCCTCCCCCGCCACCAAGAAAGGGGAGTCCCAGGAGACGGTGGTGGACTCTGGAATCGAAGAGCTGGACAGCCGCAGCAGCAGCGACCACCACCTGGACAGCATCCTGGCCAGCGTCCGGGCAGACCGGCTGGACCGAGGCGAGAGAGCGGGACGGCTAGGAGGCGGGACGGGGGAATCAGAAAGGGGGGGCGATTTCCTGGAGTCTTACATGAGCTACCTGGATGGACAAACGTTTGAGATGCAGAATGCCACAGCGGCAGCCTCCACCTACCCAAAGACCAACCGGTTCAGAGACGGAGGTCGGACTGGTGAGCTCCACCGACAGACCAGCACCGCTCCGGCATCCTTCCACTCCCACAGACGGCGGGAAGAGCCGGACGACGACGAGACCGAGGAGGACGACGGCGGCGGCCGCGACGGCTACGGGTCCAGGGACATGCAGAATCTGGGACGTCCCATTTCACCGTACTTCGATCGCCCTCGCACTCCGGAGATGAAGCCTCTGTGGGGCGAGGGGCAGACGGCCGGGGAGCAGTCCGCCGCCCTGTTAGAGGGCAAGAAGATTTACCCTCCTGCATCCAGCATGAGGCCCAGCATCATCAACGAGCTGAACAGTAAGCTGCAGCAACGCACCAAGGACAGCTGGAGCAGCCAGAGACCGCTGGGCAGACACAGGTGAGAACATTTACCACAGCATGACCTCCATCTTTAATTGTTGTCCATGCATGTCATCGTCACTCTACTAATGTCTGTGTGCCACCTGTGAGTTCTTTACCTCTTTGAAAAGCTGCGTACTGTCTGTGTATGTCTGTGTACATGTTGTGTCTATACTGTGTAAACTCTCCTCTCCTTTTATTCCTTCTTCCATGTGTTTTTCTCAGAAGCAGAAACAGGTAATAGAGCCACTTCAACACTCCTTTGTTTCTTGTCAGCCTGTTGTGAGACGGGAAGGAAGGAGAGGAAAGCCTTTTTCACTTGAAACATTTATTAATGTGATGTAATGATAGATGAAAATCATTGAATCCACCGTCTCTAGACATAGCTGGACAATGCTTAACTGTCTCTCCTTCTCCATTCCCAGATTTTCAGAAGACTCGGCCTCAGCCCTGAGCCCCCCCTCAGCTCGATCCCAGTCACCATCTCCCATTTCACTGTCGCAGCCGTCGTTGTCGCCATCGCCCACCCCTGCCTCCCATTATCCCAACTGGGGCAGATCCCCATCCCCCCAACCCCCAGCTGCCTCTCAGCCCCCACGCTCCCATTCTCCACTGTCCCCAACTACGTATGCCCCGTACCCCACGTCCCCTAAACACAGACCTGTCTACCGGACCAAAGCCCTGGAATTCCAGTTCATCCCCAGCCGCGAGACCCGTAAAGCAGAATCCCACATGTTCCAGCGTCGGAGGGCCCCCAGCCCCCTCATCTCACCGTCAGAGAGGCCAAAGCTGGGTCCACCACGACCCTCCTCCCTGCCGCTGCTCCCCACCACACCTCTATACAGTGCCATGTACGACCTCCGAGGTTCCATCACCCCTCCATCACCTGGGAACCCTCTTGGAGATCCTTACTTCTCACCCTCTCCCCCCCTGTTTGCCCCCTCAGGTGCCCCACCTCCTCCAAACTCCACCTTAGTTGTCTCTCGATCCCTCTCTCCAACTCACTTCCTGTCCGGGACGTCGTCTCCACCACTGCACCCTCTCCCTCCACCTACATGCCTGAGTTACCCCCACCTACCGCCCCCTTCCCCCACAAAGCCTTTTGCCTCCAAGCCACTGCCCTACTGGAACAAGTACGACGTTGCAGACTGGCTGGGATACCTGAACCTGGGCGAGCACAGAGAGCGTTTCCTGGACAACGAGATCGACGGCACCCACCTGCCCTCCCTGACCAAGGACGACTACCTGGACCTGGGCGTGACACGCGTCGGCCATCGCATGAACATAGAGCGAGCCCTGAGGACCATCATGGACAGGTAGGGCTGGATCCATCATTTACCATCTCAATGGAATATTTACCTTTACATATAATAACCTAACCATCATGGACAGGTAGGGCTGGATTCATCATCATCATCATTTACTATCTCAATGGAATATTTACCTTTACATATAATAACCTAACCATCATGGACAGGTAGGGCTGGATTCATCATCATCATCATTTACTATCTCAATGGAATATTTACCTTTACATATAATAACCTAACCATCATGGACAGGTAGGGCTGGTTTCATCATCATCATTTACCATCTCAATGGAATATTTACCTTTACATATAATAACCTAACCATCATGGACAGGTAGGGCTGGATTCATCATCATCATCATTTACTATCTCAATGGAATATTTACCTTTACATATAATAACCTAACCATCATGGACAGGTAGGGCTGGTTTCATCATCATCATTTACCATCTCAATGGAATATTTACCTTTACATATAATAACCTAACCATCATGGACAGGTAGGGCTGGACTCATCATCATCATCATTTACTATCTCAATGGAATATTTACCTTTACATGCAACTGTTTCAAAAACCTTTAATAACCTAACCATCTGGGTATGGCTGCAAATCCCTGTCATTCCTTTTTTCTGACAATTATAAATTATAACTTTGTTCATGATTTTTTTCCGACATACTAAATTATAACTTTGTTCATGATTTTTTCCCGACATACTAAATTATAACTTTGTTCATGATTTTTTTCCGACATACTAAATTATGACTTTTTCAGGACTTTTTTCCGACATACTAAATTATGACTTTTTTTCGTGATTTTTTTCCGACATACTAAATTATGACTTTTTCATGATTTTTTCCGACATACTAAATTATGACTTTTTCATGATTTTTTTTCTGACATATTAAATTATTACTTTTTTCATGATTTTTTTCCGACACACTAAATTATTACTTTTTTCATGATATTTTTCAGACATACTGAATTATGACTTTTCATGATTTTTTTCAGACATATTAAATTATTACTTTTTTCATGAATTTTCCGACATACTAAATTATGACTTTTTTCATTACTTTTTTCCAACAAAATAAATTATTACTTTTTTCGTGATTCTTTCCCGACATACTAAATTATGACTTTTTTAGGACTTTTTTCCGACATACTAAATTATGACTTTTTTCGTGATTTTTTTCCGACATACTAAATTGACCTTTTCATGAATTTTTCTGACATACTAAATTATGACTTTTTTCGTGATTTTTTTCTGACATACTTAATTATGATTTTTTCATGATTTTTTTTCTGACATTAAATTATTACTTTTTCATGATTTTTTTCTGACATTAAATTATAACTTTTTTCATTATTTTTTTCTGTCATACTAAATTATTTTTCATTATTTTTTCCTGACATATTAGATTATAACTTTTTTCATGATTTTTTTCTGTCATACTAAATTATTACTTTTTCATGATTTTTTCCGACATACAAAATTTTTTTTTCATTATTTTTTTTCTGTCATACTAAACTATGACTTTTTTCAGGATTTTTTTCAGACATACTAAATTATGACTTTTTCAGGAATTTTTTCCGACATACTAAATTATGACTTTTTTTCTGGATTTTTTTCCGACATACTGAATTGACCTTTTCATGATTTTTTCTGACATAGTAAATTATGACTTTTGTCATGATTATTTTTCTGACATTAAATTATTACTTTTTTCATGATTTTTTTCAGACATATTAAATAATTACTTTTTTCATGATATTTTTCAGACATACTGAATTATGACTTTTCATGATTTTTTTCAGACATATTAAATTATTACTTTTTTCATGATATTTTTCAGACATACTGAATTATGACTTTTCATGATTTTTTTCAGACATACTGAATTATGACTTTTTCATGATTTTATTTCTGACATATTAAATTATTATTTTTTCATGAATTTTCCAACATACTAAATTATGACTTTTTTCATTACTTTTTTCCAACAAAATAAATTATTACTTTTTTCGTGATTTTTTTCCCGACATACTGAATTGACTTTTTCATGATTTTTTCCGACATACTAAATTATGACTTTTTTCATAATTTTTTTCTGACATACTAAATTATTACTTTTTTCATGATTTTTTTCAGACATACTGAATTATGACTTTTTTCATGATTTTTTTCTGACATATTAAATTATTACTTTTTTCGTGATTTTTTTCCGACATACTAAATTATAACTTTGTTCATGATTTTTTCCGACATACTAAATTATGACTTTTTTCATTACTTTTTTCCGACATACTTAATTATGACTTTTTCATGTTTTTTTTCCGACATACTAAATTATGACTTTTGTCATGATTTTTTTTCTGACATACTGAATTATGACTTTTTCATGATTTTTTTTCTGACATATGAAGTCATTACTTTTTTCGTGATTTTTTTCGACATACTAAATTATGACTTTTTTCATTTTTTCCAACATACTAAATTATGACTTTTTTCATTTTTTCCAACATACTAAATTATGACTTTTTTCATTACTTTTTTCCGACATACTTAATTATGACTTTTTCATGATTTTTTTCCAACATACTAAATTATGACTTTTTTCATTACTTTTTTCCGACATACTTAATTATGACTTTTTCATGATTTTTTTCCAACATACTAAATTATTACTTTTTCATGATTTTTTTCCGACATACTAAATTATGACTTTTTCGTGATTTTTTCCAACATACTAAATTATGACTTTTTCAGGACTTTTTTCCGACATACTGAATTGACCTTTTCATGATTTTTTCTGACATACTAAATTATGACTTTTGTCATGATTATTTTTCTGACATTAAATTATTACTTTTTTCATGATTTTTTTCAGACATATTAAATTATTACTTTTTTCATGATATTTTTCAGACATACTGAATTATGACTTTTCATGATTTTTTTCAGACATACTGAATTATGACTTTTTCATGATTTTATTTCTGATATATTAAATTATTACTTTTTTCATGAATTTTCCAACATACTAAATTATGACTTTTTTCATTACTTTTTTCCAACAAAATAAATTATTACTTTTTTCGTGATTTTTTCCCGACATACTGAATTTACTTTTTCATGATTTTTTCCGACATACTAAATTATGACTTTTTTCATCATTTTTTTCTGACATACTAAATTATTACTTTTTTCATGATTTTTTTCAGACATACTGAATTATGACTTTTTTCATGATTTTTTTCTGACATATTAAATTATTACTTTTTTCGTGATTTTTTCCGACATACTAAATTATAACTTTGTTCATGATTTTTTCCGACATACTAAATTATGACTTTTTTCATTACTTTTTTCCGACATACTTAATTATGACTTTTTCATGTGTTTTTCCGACATACTAAATTATGACTTTTGTCATGATTTTTTTTCTGACATACTGAATTATGACTTTTTCATGATTTTTTTTCTGACATATGAAGTCATTACTTTTTTCGTGATTTTTTTCGACATACTAAATTATGACTTTTTTCATTTTTTCCAACATACTAAATTATGACTTTTTTCATTTTTTCCAACATACTAAATTATGACTTTTTTCATTACTTTTTTCCGACATACTTAATTATGACTTTTTCATGATTTTTTTCCAACATACTAAATTATGACTTTTTTCATTACTTTTTTCCGACATACTTAATTATGACTTTTTCATGATTTTTTTCCAACATACTAAATTATTACTTTTTCATGATTTTTTTCCGACATACTAAATTATGACTTTTTCGTGATTTTTTCCAACATACTAAATTATGACTTTTTCAGGACTTTTTTCCGACATACTGAATTGACCTTTTCATGATTTTTTCTGACATACTGAATTATGACTTTTCATGATTTTTTCCGACATACTAAATTATGATTTTTTCATGATTTTTTTTCTGACATTAAATTATTACTTTTTTCATGATTTTTTTCAGACATACTGAATTATGACTTTTTCATGATTTTTTCCGACATACTAAATTATGACTTTTTTCATGATTTTTTTCTGACAAATTTAGTTATTACTTTTTTCGTGTTTCGTGACTCGTGTCTGCTCTTCTGTCCTCAGGCTGTCCAGCAGCCCATTCCCCATCTCCGTCCTCTCACCTCGGGATGGACAGCCTGAGAGGAGGAGGGACGACGGGAGTCGGAGCTGAGGTGGAGAGGGAGTAAGGAAGAAGCAGGGGTTGGAGTCAACGAGGGAGGAAGACACAACTGCTGCTATCCACGGTGGATTCACACAACCAATGAGGGGGGACGGCGTTCACACAGCGATGGGAGGAGTCACGTCCTGAAGGGGGAAACAGGGATGAAGAAAAACAAGGGCTGATGAGCTATAAAGACACCGGCTGCTCCCCAGTCATGGCAGGCTGATCCAACATGCATGCACAGTCACACACACACACACACCAGGCAACTCATACGTAATGCAAACACACCTCATCGAAAGAAAATTCATACAAAGACACTCTGCCTGCAACAGACGAGTTACAAGTGAAGAGCGGCGAGGAAACCGAACCAAAAATAAATAGATATAGATAAAGGTGTCATCGCGTTAGTTAGTCCTCTCACCTTTCAGCCGGCTGGCTCAATCTGCCCCCCCCCCCCCCCCCCCATGTGAGTGGATGTGGATGTCTGAGGAGGGTGGATGTGTCTTACAGTGGTGAATGCAGGATGATAAAGGAAGGCTGGCTGTGTGATGTCTTCACCTCACCACTAGAGGGCTCTGTCCTCTCATCCTGTGTGTTTCTCTTCATTAACAACACATATACAGACTGGTCACTGTATCACACATCTGTAGCAACAATAAGTGCCCAGACCAATGAAATCATATTAAAATAATAAGAATCACACCCGAGTACTACTATACATGTACACACACACACACACACACACACACTT
>CM056839.1:22005895-22030895 GCA_029853015.1 Chelidonichthys spinosus
GACCTCATACTTTTATAATATCCACACGTTTACTGTCTTTATTTCAGCGTACAAGTTACCCACCAAAGCGGTTTTATGTTTTCATAAACCATCTCAATCACAATTAAACTGCTAGCTGCGAATGTTCGCGTTAATTCAGTGAATGTAAACGTTATTAAAGTTACACAAAAGACAGGCAGTGGGTGGAAAAACACTCTACATCTAAAAATATTAACTCAAAACCATAGGATCGCCTTACCAGTTACACGTAGGTGTTCCAGCGTCGGCAGCCGGCAAACAAGTGAAAGAAGCGGGGCTTCTTCTCCGGCTTTTATCGGCTTTAGGAACATCAGCGCCACGCAGTGGACTGGAGTGGAACCGCTGGGAACATTTACTGACAAAAACACGTCTAAATTCTTATATAATTCAGTATATATATATATATACACACATCACTGTAAAATAAAAAATAAACGCGCCAGATTTATTGAACCTACCGGCATTTTTCTCTCAGCAGTGGAGTTACCGGACGTGTGTATTTAGAATCATGAGTATGTCTGCCCTCTAGTGGCTACAGTGACGAACAGCAACTGTACTTATTCACTGTTACCACTAGAGGGCAGACGCTGTTGTGTGTTCCAGTCACCAGTCTCTCTCATCCGGGCGTGTGTATTTAGAATCATGAGTATGTCTGCCCTCTAGTGGCTACAGTGAGGAACAGCAACTGCACTCCGTAAGTAAAGACAAACGTAACACAACATAGTAGTACTTCCGACTAATACTTTCAAAATAAAACATTCACAATAGACGTAGTTACGCACTGTGGCCTCATAAATCATTCGTGAATTAAATACACGCCGCGGTTTATGACGACCTTACAGTTTATGACGTTGATATTGTCTGGAACCATATCATTGAGGTAAAGTAAAAGAGAAACGTTACAAGTTTAACAAGTTTTCTTTTTTCTTTTTATTAGCAAGTAACTTTCAAGGACAACCTCTGTGTGTACTCCGACCTGTGGTGTATTTAGAATCATGAGTATTTCTGCCCTCTAGTGGCTACTGTGACGAACAGCAACTGCACGCCACTAGTAAAGTCAAACGCAACACAATGTAGTAGTACTTCCGACCGATTCTTTCAAAATAAAATATTTACAATAGACGTTGTTATGCACTGTGGCCTCTAGAGGGCCGACCTATTTGTGAATTTAAATACACCGCCGTTGACCATACAGTGAATTAGAATCATGAGAATTTCTGCCCTCTAGTGGCTACAGTTAGGAACCGCAACTGCTCTCCATTAGTACGGTAGCACTTCCGACCAATTCTTTCAAAATAAAACATTTACAATAGATTGCACTCTGTGGCCTCGTACAACATTCATTAATTTGAAAAAGCTGTTAGACCAGTTACTTTTAGCACTTTGGCACACATGTAAATCACGATGGGTAACAGCAACAGAGTACCTTTGTACTGAACCATTATTTTCTTTAAACAAAAGTTAAGGCTGCATTTATAATAGATTTGAACAAGTAAGCACATGACAACTTTTGTTGAACATTCTTTATAATTCTCCTGTAGTGCTTTTACACTGGTGAATATAAACATTCCTTAGCAGGGACAGTGTTGTCCTTGTCTGTCTACTGTCCTTCCAGATAAGATTACAGGATTACTACACTTCCAAACAGCAGCTCGTAGCCGGCGTACACACTCGTCTAGTATTTACACGGCGTGTTCTGGCAAGGCGACGCTTCACAAGTTCAGCTGAGCATGAAGCCAGAAAGACATACGCGCGTGTGTGTGTGTGTGAGAACCATTCTTACTTCAGGGGGTCTCGGACTTCAAAGAATGTCTGCCTGTAACACACACACACACACACACACACACACACACACCGGATGTGTCCTCCAGCTGTGGAGGCAGGCCTCATATCCCGAGGGAGTGTTGAGGAAAGCAGCAGAAAGACAAGCAGAGGTTTCCTTATCTGGTCATGCTGCCTCTTTGTGAAATAGTGAAACATAGTAAACAACCCAATTACATACAAACGTATACGGACACACACTCATGGCTGGGTGACTCAGCTATTGTCTGACACCTATAACTATACACAAACACACACACACACACACACACACACACACTTGCTAAAAAAACGATACAGCACACTTTAAGTGCAGTGAAGGAGGTGAAGCGAGTGAATGAAAGAGAACAAGAGAGATGATCTCAACAACCGGCAAAGTACAAAGGACAAGAGTTTCCTGCAGCTGTTTGGGAGAGAGAGAGAGAGGGGGGGGGGGGTAAGAGAGAGAGAGGGAGGGAGGGAAGAGAAGGAGGGAAGAAGAAGGAAAAAAAGGAGCCAACTCATCTGACACAAACAGTGAGCCAAAGGAAAGGGAAGAGCTGTTTCTGAACGAGTGGAAAATTAAAAGTTGGAGAAGACGAGTAGAAGTGTGAAGAGGACGAGACAGAGAGAAGAGGAAGAAGAAGAAGAAGAGGAAGAAGAAGAGGAAGAAGAAGAAGAAGAAGAAGAAGAGGAAGAAGAAGAAGAAGAAGAAGAAGGGGTTTTGGAGCTGAGAGGGCTGACACTCAGAGGTACGTGAGAGATCTGATGGAGGGATCCAGCTCCTATTTCTGCTCCGTGTGTTCATTTGTTACTATATATTTCCTAGATGCAATGTGTGTGTGTGTGTGTGTGTGTGTGTGTGTGACACACGAGACGGGGACAGGGGGAGGAGTGAGTGTGTGTGTCCCAGAGTGGGTGCAGGATCCTGGGGTGAAGAGTCGGTCGGTTGAGGCTCCAGATTGAGATCTTATAACTTTTGTTTGTCAAGTGAAGTGTCGAGGTTTAGACACTGGGAGGACCGGGGGGGACTGGGAGGACCGGGGGGGACTGGGAGGACTGGGAGGACTGGGAGGACTTGCTGGATCGCTGCAGGACATTCAAACTGGGGGAACAGATTTCCTGTCTGTGCGCCAAGAGACTGTAAAACGCAACGGGACTCATGGTGGAATTATGATCTGTGCTGCTGGTGAGTTTTCTCTGTAGTACAAGTACAAGTAGTACACCATTCTACTACTTTAGCTTTCAGAGTATGGGATATGACTGGTCTGTCATTAAATTGATTCCAGGAGAAACGGAGCTGCACACACGCCATCCAGACGGATCATAACTCTCATAAAGAGAATGAAATCACATTTAAGAGGCGGGCAAAAGGAGATATAACAGCCCCCCCCCCCCACCAATCAGCAAGGGGACAACAGGAAGTCCAGGTCAAGAGGTTAGAAGGAGGCGAGTGATAGTTTCTCTGGGTTGTGTAATCTACAAGACCTCGGTGAGGACGATCCAGGCGGTCGGATAGGCGAGGCATTATGCTCCTCGGAGCATGTGACGCCCCGTGAACAGCAGGAGTCATGGAAGCTAATTGTGTGGCTGAGAGAGAGGGAGAGAGAGATAGGGGGAGAGGGGTAGAGAGAGAGAGAGAGAGAGAGAGAGACTCTGTGGAGTTCAGCTGTTTCAAACACCAGAAGGCAAAACTGCTGCATCCTTCAGTATCCGTTTTTTTTGGAGGAGCCTGAAGTAGCATTCACAGATCTCACATGCATGTCACTTCATTGTGAGTCAGGAGCGTTGACCTTTGACCCCCTGTTTATTTGGGGACACTACAACTCCTGGATGAGCTTTCAGGGTCATGTGACGCTGACTCCTATTTATCTGAGGGGATCTCGAACGCATCTTCATATCATATCACAGAGCCTCAAATAGAAATACTGTACATTACAGCAGTACCTCCCCACAGAGGTATTTGTACTCCTCGGAGGTACTTCTGCAGATGTAACCAACAGAATACAAGCTGTTTTTAAGGTTAAAGCAGCTTCGTGGAGTAATTAGTCGATATGGAGGTGAGTGAGGTCATCGGTGGACGTGGTTTCCTCATGGAGACGTGGTTTCCTCATGGAGACGTGGTTTTCTATACTTCCATATGAAGGAGAACTCAATCTGAATCATAAAACCCTTCAAAAGTATGTGGGGACCATAAACCATGTGAGGATTAAATAATATGAGTCACACGCTTTCTATTTAGTAGCTGGGATCCTTCCTGCTGAGCTGAAATGGAACATCACGCTATAATACATCATTATCATTATTATTACATGAACATATTGTAGTATTGTAGTATTGTAGTACTCATGTTCTCTCCTAAAGTACAAGTACTCCAGTGACATTAAGAAAGTAAACAACTGAAATGAACTGTAATAATGAAGTAAAAAGTACCTGTATGAAGTACATTTCTACTGGCTGTTTATGTTACAACTAAATAAATCGTCTTCATCACCGACGAACCGTTGTGAAAGCGACCTTTGACCTAATCAGACTGTTCTCTCCAGACAACAGGATGTCGACGCCGCCTTCAGACGCCAGCAGTCGCAGCTTCTGGATGGTAAGACAGTCTGTCTGTCTGCCTGCCTGCCTGTCTGTCTGTCTGTCTGTCTGTCTGTCTGTCTGTCTGCCTGCTGGTCTCCCTGAGTTTTTAGTTGACCTCCCTGAGTCTCGTGACCTCCTTGAGTTTTTAGGTGACCTCCCTGAGTCTCGGTGACCTCCCTGAGTCTTGGTGGCCTGAGTCTCGGTGACCTCCCTGAGTCTTGGTGGCCTGAGTCTCGGTGACCTCCCTGAGTCTCGGTGGCCTGAGTCTCGGTGGCCTCCCTGAGTCTCGGTGGCCTCCCTGAGTCTCGGTGACCTCCCTGAGTCTCGGTGGCCTGAGTCTCGGTGACCTCCCTGAGTCTCGGTGGCCTCCCTGAGTCTCGGTGGCCTCCCTGAGTCTCGGTGACCTCCCTGAGTCTCGGTGACCTCCTTGAGTTTTTAGGTGACCTCCCTGAGTCTCGGTGACCTCCCTGAGTCTTGGTGGCCTGAGTCTCGGTGACCTCCTTGAGTTTTTAGGTGACCTCCCTGAGTCTCGGTGACCTCCTTGAGTTTTTAGGTGACCTCCCTGAGTCTCGGTGACCTCCCTGAGTCTCGGTGACCTCCCTGAGTCTCGGTGGCCTGAGTCTCGGTGACCTCCCTGAGTTTTTAGGTGACCTCCCTGAGTCTCGGTGACCTCCCTGAGTCTCGGTGGCCTCCCTGAGTCTCGGTGACCTCCCTGAGTCTCGGTGGCCTCCCTGAGTCTCGGTGACCTCCCTGAGTCTCGGTGACCTCCCTGAGTTTTTTAGGTGGCCTCCCTGAGTCTCGGTGGCCTCCCTGAGTCTCGGTGACCTCCCTGAGTCTCGGTGACCTCCCTGAGTTTTCAGGTGACCTCCCTGAGTCTCGGTGACCTCCCTGAGTCTCGGTGACCTCCCTGAGTTTTTAGGTGACCTCCCTGAGTCTCGGTGACCTCCCTGAGTCTCGGTGGCCTCCCTGAGTCTCGGTGACCTCCCTGAGTCTCGGTGGCCTCCCTGAGTCTCGGTGACCTCCCTGAGTCTCGGTGACCTCCCTGAGTTTTTAGGTGGCCTCCCTGAGTCTCGGTGGCCTCCCTGAGTCTCGGTGACCTCCCTGAGTCTCGGTGACCTCCCTGAGTTTTCAGGTGACCTCCCTGAGTCTCGGTGACCTCCCTGAGTCTCGGTGACCTCCCTGAGTTTTTAGGTGACCTCCCTGAGTCTCGGTGGCCTCCCTGAGTCTCGGTGACCTCCCTGAGTTTTTAGGTGACCTCCCTGAGTCTCGGTGGCCTCCCTGAGTCTCGGTGACCTCCCTGAGTCTCGGTGACCTCCCTGAGTCTCGGTGGCCTCCCTGAGTCTCGGTGACCTCCCTGAGTCTTGGTGGCCTGAGTCTCGGTGACCTCCCTGAGTCTCGGTGGCCTCCCTGAGTCTCGGTGACCTCCCTGAGTCTCGGTGGCCTCCCTGAGTCTTGGTGGCCTGAGTCTCGGTGACCTCCCTGAGTCTCGGTGGCCTCCCTCAGTCTCGGTGACCTCCCTGAGTCTCGGTGGCCTCCCTGAGTCTCGGTGACCTCCCTGAGTCTCGGTGACCTCCCTGAGTCTCGGTGACCTCCCTGAGTTTTTAGGTGACCTCCCTGAGTCTCGGTGGCCTCCCTGAGTCTCGGTGGCCTCCCTGAGTCTCGGTGACCTCCCTGAGTCTCGGTGGCCTCCCTGAGTCTCGGTGACCTCCCTGAGTCTCGGTGGCCTCCCTGAGTCTCGGTGGCCTCCCTGAGTCTCGGTGACCTCCCTGAGTCTCGGTGGCCTCCCTGAGTCTCGGTGGCCTCCCTGAGTCTTGGTGGCCTGAGTCTCGGTGACCTCCCTGAGTCTCGGTGGCCTCCCTGAGTCTCGGTGGCCTCCCTGAGTCTTGGTGGCCTGAGTCTCGGTGACCTCCCTGAGTCTCGGTGACCTCCCTGAGTTTTTAGGTGACCTCCCTGAGTCTCGGTGGCCTCCCTGAGTCTCGGTGGCCTCCCTGAGTCTCGGTGACCTCCCTGAGTCTCGGTGGCCTCCCTGAGTCTCGGTGACCTCCCTGAGTCTCGGTGGCCTCCCTGAGTCTCGGTGGCCTCCCTGAGTCTCGGTGACCTCCCTGAGTCTCGGTGACCTCCCTGAGTCTCGGTGGCCTCCCTGAGTCTCGGTGACCTCCCTGAGTCTCGGTGACCTCCCTGAGTCTTGGTGGCCTGAGTCTCGGTGACCTCCCTGAGTCTCGGTGGCCTCCCTGAGTCTCGGTGACCTCCCTGAGTCTCGCTGGCCTCCCTGAGTCTCGGTGACCTCCCTGAGTCTCGGTGGCCTCCCTGAGTCTCGGTGACCTCCCTGAGTCTCGGTGGCCTCCCTGAGTCTCGGTGGCCTCCCTGAGTCTCGGTGACCTCCCTGAGTCTCGGTGGCCTCCCTGAGTCTCGGTGGCCTCCCTGAGTCTCGGTGACCTCCCTGAGTTTTTAGGTGACCTCCCTGAGTCTCGGTGGCCTCCCTGAGTCTCGGTGACCTCCCTGAGTTTTTAGGTGACCTCCCTGAGTCTCGGTGGCCTCCCTGAGTCTCGGTGACCTCCCTGAGTCTCGGTGGCCTCCCTGAGTCTCGGTGGCCTCCCTGAGTCTCGGTGACCTCCCTGAGTCTCGGTGGCCTCCCTCAGTCTCGGTGACCTCCCTGAGTCTCGGTGGCCTCCCTGAGTCTCGGTGGCCTCCCTGAGTCTAGGTGACCTCCCTGAGTCTCGGTGACCTCCCTGAGTTTTTAGGTGGCCTCCCTGAGTCTCGGTGACCTCCCTGAGTCTCGGTGACCTCCCTGAGTTTTTAGGTGGCCTCCCTGAGTCTCGGTGGCCTCCCTGAGTCTCGGTGGCCTCCCTGAGTCTCGGTGACCTCCCTGAGTCTCGGTGACCTCCCTGAGTCTCGGTGACCTCCCCGTCAAACAGACAAACAGTTTTAAACCTATCAGCGAGAACACGGCTGTTTTAGTTCTTGTGGCCTTGTTAGCTGTGATAGCTCAACGTGGACTACAGGACCAGGATGAGGTCTAGAGGGATCCGGGATGCGAGGCCTCCATTTTCACTTCTCTGCAGGATGAAGCTGCTTTCATTTGACCTGTTCCTATGATATTAAATACATGATATTACAGTCGTCCAGAGAAGACTGGGACTTCCTGTTTTACCTGACGACGGGTGTTTCTGCTGGTTTTCATCTGTGCTAGGCTAAGCTAACTGTCTGCAGCGTCATGTTCACCACACAGATGTGTGACTAATCATCTCCTCAAGTCCTGAACAATGACATCTCACCGTGTTGCGTAACATGAGAGTGGAGAAAGAAAGCCGACATCTTTCCTTCTATTTCAGCTGCTGCACCGCTTTAATAATCAGCTTCGTCTCCCCTCGGCCTCCTCCGCCTCCCCCTCCTCCTCCCCCTCCTCCTGTGACTCCTCCCTCTCCCGTCCTGCTGGATGTGTTTCCAGGCCGGTTCCCGTCTGTGTGCTCGAGGCCTCTCTGTTTTAGTTTGGGACACACGTTAAGATATTTAATAATACATAAATTAAAGGTGCATTCTGTGGAAGTGTGCTGCTCTGATAGATGCTCTCCAGGCTCTCATGCTGCTGATCTTAGCTATAAAGTAGACCGTTAGACGTCTCTGTGCATGTTGGACCGGACTCATTCGTCTTTTTAAGGACAAACGTTCTGAAAAGCACTTTGGAAGGACATGAATATAAAAGCTGGCATGCATAAAGTTTATCTCTACTTCCATTAGTACCCCCTTCTACTACTTTTACTACAAACATCATACTAGTACTACTTCAACATGTTTATTAGTAGCTCAATAACTGATGATATGACTTCTGCTAGTGGTTTTCTGTGCAGACACACTTCATATATAGGAAACCTGATGCTGGGGTTTGTTGCCGGACAGATTCTCTCATAGAAGATTTGCTTTTGCCTCCGAGTCGGCCAAGCGGGGCTCTGCAGCGCTGCCGTTGGCCTCAAAGTGGATTCCTCAGCTGTTTCTGTTTAACTCTCAGACGAGGAGAGAGGGAGGGGGAGGGAGGGGGGGGGGGGAGAGAGGGAGGGGAGGCTGGTGAAAAGGAGAGGGAGGGAGAGAGAGGGAGGGGAGGCTGGTGAAAAGGAGAGAGAGGGAGGGAGAGAGAGGGAGGGAGAGAGAGGGAGGGGAGGCTGGTGAAAAGGAGAGGGAGGGAGAGAGAGGGAGGGGAGGCTGGTGAAAAGGAGAGAGAGGGAGGGGAGGCTGGTGAAAAGGAGAGAGAGGGAGGGAGAGGGAGGGGAGGCTGGTGAAAAGGAGAGGGAGGGAGGGAGAGAGAGGGAGGGAGAGAGAGGGAGGGAGAGAGAGGGAGGGGAGGCTGGTGAAAAGGAGAGAGAGGGAGGGGAGGCTGGTGAAAAGGAGAGAGAGGGAGGGGAGGCTGGTGAAAAGGAGAGAGAGGGAGGGAGAGAGAGGGAGGGGACGCTGGTGAAAAGGAGAGAGAGGGAGGGAGAGAGAGGGAGGGGAGGCTGGTGAAAAGGAGAGAGAGGGAGGGAGAGAGAGGGAGGGGAGAGAGGGAGGGGAGGCTGGTGAAAAGGAGAGGGAGGGAGAGAGAGGGAGGGAGAGAGAGGGAGGGGAGGCTGGTGAAAAGGAGAGGGAGGGAGAGAGAGGGAGGGGAGGCTGGTGAAAAGGAGAGAGAGGGAGGGAGAGAGAGGGAGGGAGAGAGAGGGAGGGGAGGCTGGTGAAAAGGAGAGAGAGGGAGGGAGAGAGAGGGAGGGGAGGCTGGTGAAAAGGAGAGAGAGGGAGGGAGAGAGAGGGAGGGGAGGCTGGTGAAAAGGAGAGAGAGGGAGGGAGAGAGAGGGAGGGAGAGAGAGGGAGGGGAGGCTGGTGAAAAGGAGAGAGAGGGAGGGGAGGCTGGTGAAAAGGAGAGAGAGGGAGGGAGAGAAGAGGGAGGGGACGCTGGTGAAAAGGAGAGAGAGGGAGGGAGAGAGAGAGGAGGGAGAGAGAGGGAGGGGAGGCTGGTGAAAAGGAGAGAGAGGGAGGGAGAGAGAGGGAGGGAGAGAGAGGGAGGGGAGGCTGGTGAAAAGGGGAGAGAGGGAGGGGAGGCTGGTGAAAAGGAGAGAGAGGGAGGGAGAGAGAGGGAGGGGAGGCTGGTGAAAAGGAGAGAGAAGGAGGGAGAGAGAGGGAGGGGAGGCTGGTGAAAAGGAGAGAGAGGGAGGGAGAGGAGAGGGAGGGAGAGAGAGGGAGGGGAGGCTGGTGAAAAGGAGAGAGAGAAGGAGGGAGAGAGAGGTAGGGGAGGCTGGTGAAAAGGAGAGAGAGGGAGGGAGAAAAGAGGGAGGGGAGGCTGGTGAAAAGGAGAGAGAAGGAGGGAGAGAGAGGGAGGGAGAGAGAGGGAGGGGAGGCTGGTGAAAAGGAGAGAGAAGGAGGGAGAGAGAGGGAGGGAGAGAGAGGGAGGGGAGGCTGGTGAAAAGGAGAGAGAAGGAGGGAGAGAGAGGGAGGGAGAGAGAGGGAGGGGAGGCTGGTGAAAAGGAGAGAGAAGGAGGGAGAGAGAGGGAGGGAGAGAGAGGGAGGGGAGGCTGGTGAAAAAGACCACAATTGATTCTGATTAGAGTAAAAAAAGAGACGGAAACTAATGTTTCATTAAAAGCACATTTAAGTCTAAGAGTAATAATAAGTTCCTTTTACGGTCTCGGGTTCTCACTTTGTTTAAGAGCTTCTTCATAAATGTTTCCTTCCATGAAAGAAGTAGAAAACATGTTTCTATCGCATCCTTCAAAGTTTAAGTATGTGATATAAGTTTAAACAATACATTCACAGTGAAACACAAGTAGTACACACACACCTGCTGGTGTTCACACACACACACACACACACACACACCTGCTGGTGTTCACACACACACACACCTGCTGGTGTTCACACACACACACACACACCTGCTGGTGTTCACACACACACACCCACACACACCTGCTGGTGTTCACACACACACACACACACCTGCTGGTGTTCACACACACACACCCACACACACCTGCTGGTGTTCACACACACACACACACACACACACACCTGCTGGTGTTCACACACACACACCCACACACACCTGCTGGTGTTCACACACACACACACACACACACACACACACACACACACCTGCTGGTGTTCACACACACACACCCACACACACCTGCTGGTGTTCACACACACACACACACCTGCTGCCAGTAAGTGTCCTGAGACCTCAGACGGCTGTGAGAGGAGACGAGGATGCAGTTAGTGGCCGCATACCATTTATCTGTGCTGCTTCCAGCTCAAAGGAGCCAGATGGAACAGAGCAATCATTAAAAGGACGCTGGTTGGATGAGGAGGTCTGTATCACGGTGGAGAGTTATCAATGCTCTTATTGTGACTCTTGATTTATTCCTTTTAACGTTATTAATCACAAAATCACACTGCTGCTAGAAACATCTAAGTTTACTGACCAGGAGGAGGAGGAGTACCATTCTTAGTGCCAGCAGCCTTTTAGTGGGAATACGAGGACTACTGCAGCTCATGATAGTAGTACTCCTACCCTGCCAGTAGTACTACTAGTAATGTAGAGGATGGCATATTGTTACAGCTGACTTTAGTTGAATGATGCAGCAGGCGGTCAGCAATTTATTAATATTTGCATCCTTTTTTCTTTCTCTCCACTCTTTATGACACAGAAAATACGTGTTTCATTTGATTTAATTGTCCCGTAGACCAACCAAGAGTTAAAGTTCAGGAGAAGCAAAACCAGTTAATCATATATTTAACATCCTTTATACAGTTAATCTATATAATTTCATGCATATTTTGACCACTTCCTTGTTCTGACTGCGTGCCTCTTGCGTTGCCTAGCAACTACTAACAGCAACGTTTCAAAGATGTGTTTCCAATGTAAAAGCTTATGATTGTTAAAAATGTTTGTGTGTCATTAAATAATTAGTGATTACAGTCTGTACTGAATACCGGCTCAGAGCCACGTTTTTGACTTTTCAGTCTCCAAATGATAAAATGTTGTGAATATCTGGGGTTTGAAGCCGAGGTCCACTAAGCCTCCTCTCTTTCCGTGCAGCCTGGGAACTACCAGCCCACCGTGAAGCGGACAGAAGACGCCTTCCAGGCCTGCAATGACATCGTGGCGTGCTTCCAGGAGCGAGCTCGCGTGGAGCGGCAGTACGCCCAGCAGCTCAGCGAGTGGAGCAACAAGTGGAAGCCGGTGGTGGACTCCAGTAAGTGGACCGGGATGAGGAAACGCTCCTCTGGAGATGACAGGAGATGGTAATATGTGGTCTCCTCTCCTCAGGTCCTCTGTACGGATCTCTTCTGAAGGCTTGGCAGTGTTGTCTGTCCTCCACCGACCGCTTGGCCTCCCTACACGCCTCCATCTGTCGCTCCTTGGTGTCGGAGGACGGAGACCGGGTCAGGACTTGGCAGAAGGACACCTTCCACAAGAAGTTGTTCGGAGGCTTCAAGGAATCCCAGGACGTGGAGACGGGCTTCATACGAGCTCAGAAACCGTGGGCCAAGAGACTGAAGAAGGTCTGAGAGCTCTGATAGATTTCATCTGTGGTGGTGCCATGATGGCGCCCCCTAGTTGTGCATTACAATAGTCGTCAGAAGTTCTGTTAGGACAAAAGACCAATTTGTGGAAGGAAAGATACTCCAGAAGATTTGATTTCAGATTCTCGATATTCCTTTCTAAAAGAAGTAAAGAAACAACATCACACAACATCTGAGCTTTTTCTGGGATTTTAGAGCAACTTAGGACAACAGGAAGTCCATCTGCAACATCAGAAATGGATGCTGATTCATTCAAGGTCGTTATTTAGACCACAGAGCCCTGATCCACTATACAATATGTATTTGTAGATTTTTAAAAGCCTCTCTGCAGGTGTACGTAGATAACAAGGTTTCCTGCTCCACAGCTGGACAAAGCCCGGCGGGCGTACCACAAGGTGAGCCGGAAGGAGCAGGCGGCCCGGGAGCGAGAGGTCCACGCCCAGGGAAACCCCGACGTGGCCATCGACAAGCAGAAGAAGATCCAGGAGGAGAGGGAGCTGGCTCAGCAGGAGGCTGAGAAGGTGAGCTCCTCATTTCCAACCCGACTGCCATGAAAACGTTGGTATCGTTCCTTCCTGCAAACCCGAGAACGTTCCTGAATCAAAAATACCTTTCATATCAACATGCCAAGTCGTTTTAGGCAACAAAACACTTGGTTAAAAGGAGCAGTGTGTAAAATACAGCGCCATCTAGTGGTGAGGTTGCAGATTGCAACAAGCCCCTCCCTTTCCAAGCGTGCCAGACAGCTTTTACTCTAGATTCTAGAATGTAAAAACGTGAAATCCAGTAACACCCCATGAGTCCTGGAATTAAACTCAAATAAATGTTGGCAGGTCCGCGGCCGCTACGAGAAGGTCCTGGAGGAGGTGAACCGCTACGCTCCGCGCTACATGGAGGAGATGGAGTCCATCTTCGACCAATCGCAGGACGAGGAGCGCAAGAGGATCGTCTTCCTCAAACAGGCCTTCCTCTCCATCCACAAGCACCTGGACGTCACCACCAACGAGAGGTGAGCCACGTCTCTGCCGATCACACGAGATCAGTGCCTGGGGTCAAAGGTGGCTCCGGATTTACAGCCAAGTGTGTAAAGATCAATAACCAGGAGATCTGGTGTTTCAGCGACTCCCTTCTCCTCCAGTAAAAAGGAAATAAAGCAAATGAATTAGTTGATCAAATCTGCAGCGATATAAGGGAGAAATGATCCTCTGTTAAATCGGCTTCATGTGATTAAAATGCTCTGGATTTTAAACATTTAAATAAACGTGTTGTTCCAGAAAAAACATCAGAGGAACATCAGCAGGTTAAATGAACATGATGCATGTTGTGTTTATTATAATTCTCACATTATGATATATTTATACTTGACATGACATTTTTGAAACTGACAGCAGAAATATGAAGCAGCTTCTTGACTCTTTGAAGTAAAATATGAGCATTGGAAATATGACGTTCAGGTTCCGAGCTGAACGGCTGAATGTTGAAAAGCAGCTGAAATGTCAGTTAATATCTCAACGTGATTTCATTCTCATCAAGTGAAAGTTCACTGGAAATAATGCAAATGTCAGTTGAACTATTTGAAGTAATGGATAAAGCTGCATGTTTGTTTGGACCTGCTTCATGAAGTGTATATTGAATATATACTGATGTGGTTTTTGGTTCTCTGAACGGATTCAGTGCGAAGGCCGTTAACAACGAGCTCCACAACACGCTGATGGCCATCGACGAGCACGAGGACCTCCGCTGGTGGAAAAACACCTACGGGCCCGGCATGCCCACCGACTGGCCTCACTTCCAGGTACCTCACTTCCTGTCCCGCCCCAACCTTCCATTTTGAACTGGTCAATATTTAGCTGTTTGTTTTTTGAAGGAATGTAAACCAGAGAAGAAGACGAAAAAAGGGAAGAAAGAAGTAGAAAAGAAAGGAACGATAGAAAGGAGGTGAGGATCTTTATGATGATCTGATGCTGTGCAGCTTGTTTGGCTGATCAGATGTTTTCTGTGTCATCAGCGTGATGATCGGAGGCGTGAGAGTGAGATCTCTGTACGATTACGTCGGCCAGGAGACGGACGAGCTGTCCTTTAAAGCAGGTAAACACACGTTCACCGTCCTGCAGTCAGGAAAACACCACACACACGCAACATCTGATGGTCGCTGATCAGCAGAAAACTGACTATCAATCTTTGAATAGTTTTGCCACCAGATCTTCTCAAAATATGATTATTTGTTTCCATATATGATGGCTTATTGAATATTTGGGGTTTTGAAGAAGCAATCTGAGAGGTTTATTTAAAACAAAGGCCTATTTTATACACCAAACCAATTACATCACAAAACAGTAAAAGACCAGAGTGTCATTGAGAATTGAAAGGGGAAGTACTTGCAGCTAATGAACGTTGAACTGTGCAGGGGAGGAGTTCCTGAAGATCGAGGATGAGGACGACCAGGGCTGGTGTCGGGGGATGAAGGACGGCGGCGGCGAGGGCCTTTACCCCGCCAACTATGTGGAGGTCGTGTAAATCAGCTAACCAGGATGTTTGAACACAGATTTCTGAAAAACGAAGCAGGTTGTGTCATCTCTGAAGGGTTTTAATGTTAAAATGTTTTAATATATAAAGTATGCCTAGACCACTTGTATTAAGCCATATGATAGAGGATGCTTTCATGTAAAAAAGGTTCATTTGGTGCTGAAATCTCAGAACTGCTGCTTTCCTTGAGCTGTATTTTGGTATCTACGCTCCTCAACACGATAAAGTGAAGAACGTGAAGCTTGATGGAAACATATAGGACCTGGGATTAAAGGAGCAGTTCAACAGTTTCAGGATGCTTGTTTGCTGTCAAATACACAATGAAGATGAGAAGATCAATATTAGTTTCATCAACACACATTCAGGGATCTCGTTAACGTGGATATAATCAATATATTTACACCCGACCATGCCCGTTTGAGAGGACGAGGGACATATATATATATATATATATATATATGTAAAGATATCTCTGACTGATATTGCTCTTCTTCATCACATTTAAGCAAACATTTGAGATACGAGTTATTATATTATTTTTTTAATTATTATATTATATTATATTATGTTGTCTGTTATGAAGCTTATCACGGAGAACCTCTTTACCAAAGTAACTGCTGGACACGCCTTCATCTTCATCCCCTCGTCCCCTTCGTCCCCTTCGTCCTCTTCATCCCCTCGTCCTCCACGTCTCTTCGTCCCCTTCGTCCCCCTCGTCTTCATCAGTATCTGTCTGCGTGCTGGACGTCTTGTAAAAACTATCTATTTGCAAATGCCTGTTTTTTTTTGTTATTTGGAAATAAAATTCCAAACTGTTACACAAACAAAGTGTTATTGGATTTAGGATGGAGATAATGAATGTGTGTGTGTGTGATGGTGTGTGTGGGGGTTTGTGAGTCACTATGCTTTCATCCTCTGGAGGCACACACACACACACACACACACACACAGATAAATCCTGGTAAATTGTTACGTAACACTCGGAGCTTTGCAGTAAACAGCGTGTGTGTACGACAGGAATGTGTGTTTCCACCGAAGTCATGGAAACGACGACGTCATCCTGGAAGGAATCCTCACCTGATGACAGATTTCCTGCTTGTAGACTAGAAGGATCTGTAATCACAGAGACACCCGTCTGTCTCTCGTCTCCATCAGCACCGGGAAAAACTTCACAGGATAAAGATCCCAAAGTTGACTGAAAACAGATGATTTCATCCAGTAAAAGAAAGCATGTAAAAACACTCCATGAATGAAGTCATGCAATTAAGATGTACCTAAACCTGCAGCAACTGACTGAAAGGCCACTTTCCCACCGGACACTCACATCATCTGGGTTTGTCTTCAGTGGAAAGGTCACCATCAGCATTCGTTCCCGAGACGAATGACTCGGCGGGTCGAGGGAATTTATCAACTCATTTGGCAGAGATGGGAAACGAGGCAACGACACAATTCCATTTCTGTCCAACCGGAGCTCATCGTCTCACATTCAACAAGCCGAGGGTTCGCTTGTTTGGGGTCAACACGTCCGTGACCTGAGAGCTGTGTCCCGGGGAAGTCGGCCGGCTCCGTTCCCGGGACAGACCGTATCTCTCCTTGGCTTCGCTCCACCAAACCCTGAAAAGAAAAGCGGTAAACACGATGTCTCCTCTGCTTGTTGGGGGTTTAATGATGGGATTGGCCCTCGTTCATCGCTTTGGTGAAATAAATAAAAAGGATGATCCGACACATGATGGGAAAGCCTCACCTGTGGGCCACTTTGGATATGAAACAGAAGCTAAGTGCAGAAGTGTGATCTGCATCAGGACTCGATGTAGTTTTTATGCTTGGCTGGTTTTTACGAGGGGACAATGAGAGTGGGAGAGCGACACTAAGAGAAGGACACCTTTGCAATTTACCTTAAACTTCTTTTGGTTCCAACATCCATTAACTCATTTCCCCTCAAACCATCAACACTGATCATTTGCCTTCATCAGCTCCAGCTCATTCAGACGGTAGGTAAACACATTAACAGATGCGTCACAACAATCATGAGTGGAAGCGGCTCATTTGCATGCTAATAGCCTCATGATATTCAATGTGATGCCAGTTGAGCTTTTTAAACACCAACTGTACAGTTTGAAACAACTCTCCCCGTTCAGCCACCAAGCAAGCAAGCAAATTTTATTTGTATAGCACTTTTCATAGAAGGGGTTCACAAAGTGCTTCACAACAGAGTCAAATAGTAAAACAAGAATAGACAATTAAAATACAAAGGAGCATAGAAACAAAATAGCATGGCAATATAAAACAAAGAAACAACAAAACCCAGAAAAACCCAACCCTACGTAAAAGCCAGTCGAAACAGCAGGGATTTCAGATCCTTTTTAAAAGACTCGATAGAGTTTGAAGTGCGTAAGGACAGTGGTAGGGCGTTCCAAAGTCTGGGGGGCAACAGCTTGGAAGGCTCTGTCCCCTCTGGTTTTAAAATGAGTGAGGGGGATGGTAAGCAGGCATTTCCCAGAGGATCTGAGGGAGCGTGAGGGGGTATAAGATTTTAGCAGCTCTAAAATGTAGGAAGGGGCTTGACCATGTAAAGCCCTGAAAGTAAGAACTAAGATTTTAAAATGAATTCTAAAATGAATTGGGAGCCAATGGAGTTCTGCTAAAATCGGCGTGATGTGCGCACTTTTTCTTGTGTGGGTTAAAAGTCTAGCCGCGGAGTTCTGAACAGCCTGGAGGCCATGAAGTGCTTTTTGTTTAAGACATGTGAAAAGGCAATGACCTTGCTCAGTGTTTACGGTCACAACTCGCTATAAGCAACATTGATTTCTTTGTGTTCCAGAAGAGCTCGATGTCATCCTCTTCTCCAGCAGAGGGCGCTAACACACCAGCAGTGGAAGCCTCAGCAGGCCTGGTCTTCAGGAGAATTATGCCCAACAGGGTGGCGGCATAATGGGGAAAATGTCTGTATTCCCTCATCTCTCATGTGGTGACAGGCAGAACTTTAGGTTGCCATGGCGAGAGAGAGGGAGAGAGAGAGAGAGAGAGAGAGAGAGAGAGAGAGAGAGACGGGGCCATAATTAACAGAACCACAGAACTCAACGTTCAATGACTCATTACGTTTGGAGAAGTTAATGAGGAAATCACACAGCAGCTCCTCGAAGGCAAACGGCTCCGTGTGTGTGTGTGTGTGTGTGTGTGTGTGTGTGTGTGTGTGTAATGTGTTCACATGACAAATGTTCAGAGTCACATCATGAGGTAATATTATACTGTACGCTGCTGCGGCCCCCGATTCTGCAGGCTAATGACGGGCATGCAGTCAAGTGGAGGAATGTGTGTGTGTGTTGAGGGAATGAGTCAGACACACAATGCACATGTTCCCTCCCCCCTGAATGGCCCTGGGGGGCGTTCGGTTGCCGCTGAGGGCCGACAGTAACACACACACGGGGCTACGAACACTAAACCACCTGTAGGCCCTCCGAGAGCACTTATGCACCAAACGTCTCTGGCAATTTATCTCAAGGACGTCTGGAAGATCCCACTTGACTCTCTGACTTAAATAACAGTAAGGCCCCGGTGGGCTGATGCTCCTCCAGGAAGTGAAGGAGGCAAGGTTAGCGGTTAGCATGCCAAAGGTGCCAAGGAGTCACAAGATCAGGGAACTAGGGGGTTAGCAGACTCAGGCCAAGGCCCCTCAGACCAGCAGCCTGCAGGGACCGGACTCATCCGGGGACAGACAACGGGGGTCAACCGAGGAGACAAGATGGCCGCTCTTGGCCTCTATAAGCATGCATCTCATCCTCAACTTCCACAGAGAAATAGTGAGCAATCCATAAAACGGTTATTCTGGCATTTCAATTAGCCTAATTACAAGACAGGGCAGCGGGCGACTCTTTAGAATGGCAAGTACTACAGTACAGTGTGTGTGTGTGTGTGTGTGTGTGTGTGTGAGAGAGAGAGAGAGAGAGACTCTCCAAGGGTTCAGCTGGAACACGGCATCAGCAGCCACAGAATGAGGAATTAACACTTCACTGCCGGCCTGGATCAGACACACAAGAATCACATGATCGGCCATTTAGATCTGGATCAGTCAGTCAGGTGTTGCTATACGTCTAACTGTATCTTTAAATCTGGATCAGTCAGTCAGGTGTTTCTATACGTCTAACTGTATCTTTAGATCTGGATCAGTCAGTCAGGTGTTTCTATACGTCTAACTGTATCTTTAGATCTGGATCAGTCAGGTGTTTCTATACGTCTAACTGTATCTTTAGATCTGGATCAGTCAGTCAGGTGTTTCTATACGTCTAACTGTATCTTTAGATCTGGATCAGTCAGTCAGGTGTTTCTATACGTCTAACTGTATCTTTAGATCTGGATCAGTCAGTCAGGTGTTTCTATACGTCTAACTGTATCTTTAAATCTGGATCAGTCAGTCAGGTGTTTCTATACGTCTAACTGTATCTTTAGATCTGGATCAGTCAGTCGGTGTTGCTATACGTCTAACTGTATCTTTAGATCTGGATCAGTCAGTCAGGTGTTTCTATACGTCTAACTGTATCTTTAAATCTGGATCAGTCAGTCAGGTGTTTCTATACGTCTAACTGTATCTTTAGATCTGGATCAGTCAGTCAGGTGTTTCTATACGTCTAACTGTATCTTTAAATCCGGATCAGTCAGTCAGGTGTTGCTATACGTCTAACTGTATCTTTAGATCTGGATCAGTCAGTCAGGTGTTTCTATACGTCTAACTGTATCTTTAGATCTGGATCAGTCAGTCAGGTGTTTCTATACGTCTAACTGTATCTTTAGATCTGGATCAGTCAGTCAGGTGTTTCTATACGTCTAAATGTATCTTTAGATCTGGATCAGTCAGTCAGGTGTTTCTATACGTCTAACTGTATCTTTAGATCTGGATCAGTCAGTCAGGTGTTTCTATACGTCTAACTGTATCTTTAGATCTGGATCAGTCAGGTGTTTCTATACGTCTAACTGTATCTTTAGATCTGGATCAGTCAGTCAGGTGTTTCCATACGTCTAACTGTATCTTTAGATCTGGATCAGTCAGGTGTTTCTATACGTCTAACTGTATCTTAGAATCTGGATCAGTCAGTCAGGTGTTTCTATACGTCTAACTGTATCTTTAGATCTGGATCAGTCAGTCAGGTGTTTCTATACGTCTAACTGTATCTTTAGATCTGGATCAGTCAGTCAGGTGTTTCTATACGTCTAACTGTATCTTTGGATCTGGATCAGTCAGTCAGGTGTTTTATACGTCTAACTGTATCTTTAGATCTGGATCAGTCAGTCAGGTGTTTCTATACGTCTAACTGTATCTTTAGATCTGGATCAGTCAGGTGTTTCTATACGTCTAACTGTATCTTTAGATCTGGATCAGTCAGTCAGGTGTTTCTATACGTCTAACTGTATCTTTAGATCTGGATCAGTCAGTCAGGTGTTTCTATACGTCTAACTGTATCTTTAGATCTGGATCAGTCAGTCAGGTGTTTCTATACGTCTAACTGTATCTTTAAATCCGGATCAGTCAGTCAGGTGTTGCTATACGTCTAACTGTATCTTTAGATCTGGATCAGTCAGTCAGGTGTTTCTATACGTCTAACTGTATCTTTAGATCTGGATCAGTCAGTCAGGTGTTTCTATACGTCTAACTGTATCTTTAGATCTGGATCAGTCAGTCAGGTGTTTCTATACGTCTAACTGTATCTTTAGATCTGGATCAGTCAGTCAGGTGTTTCTATACGTCTAACTGTATCTTTAGATCTGGATCAGTCAGTCAGGTGTTTCTATACGTCTAACTGTATCTTTAGATCTGGATCAGTCAGGTGTTTCTATACGTCTAACTGTATCTTTAGATCTGGATCAGTCAGTCAGGTGTTTCCATACGTCAAACTGTATCTTTAGATCTGGATCAGTCAGGTGTTTCTATACGTCTAACTGTATCTTTAGATCTGGATCAGTCAGTCAGGTGTTTCTATACGTCTAACTGTATCTTTAGATCTGGATCAGTCAGTCAGGTGTTTCTATACGTCTAACTGTATCCTTAGATCTGGATCAGTCAGTCAGGTGTTTCTATACGTCTAACTGTATCTTTAGATCTGGATCAGTCAGTCAGGGTGTTTCTATACGTCTAACTGTATCTTTAGATCTGGATCAGTCAGTCAGGTGTTTCTATTACGTCTAACTGTATCTTTAGATCTGGATCAGTCAGGTGTTTCTATACGTCTAACTGTATCTTTAGATCTGGATCAGTCAGTCAGGTGTTTCTATACGTCTAACTGTATCTTTAGATCTGGATCAGTCAGTCAGGTGTTTCTATACGTCTAACTGTATCTTTGGATCTGGATCAGTCAGTCAGGTGTTTCTATACGTCTAACTGTATCTTTAGATCTGGATCAGTCAGTCAGGTGTTTCTATACGTCTAACTGTATCTTTAGATCTGGATCAGTCAGGTGTTTCTATACGTCTAACTGTATCTTAGATCTGGATCAGTCAGTCAGGTGTTTTTCTATACGTCTAACTGTATCTTTAGATCTGGATCAGTCAGTCAGGTGTTTTCTATACGTCTAACTGTATCTTTAGATCTGGATCAGTCAGGTGTTTCTATACGTCTAACTGTATCTTTAGATCTGGATCAGTCAGTCAGGTGTTTCTATACGTCTAACTGTATCCTTAGATCTGGATCAGTCAGTCAGGTGTTGCTATACGTCTAACTGTATCTTTAGATCTGGATCAGTCAGTCAGGTGTTTCTATACGTCTAACTGTATCTTTAGATCTGGATCAGTCAGTCAGGTGTTTCTATACGTCTAACTGTATCTTTAGATCTGGATCAGTCAGGTGTTTCTATACGTCTAACTGTATCTTTAGATCTGGATCAGTCAGTCAGGTGTTTCTATACGTCTAACTGTATCTTTAGATCTGGATCAGTCAGTCAGGTGTTTCTATACGTCTAACTGTATCTTTAGATCTGGATCAGTCAGGTGTTTCTATACGTCTAACTGTATCTTTAGATCTGGATCAGTCAGTCAGGTGTTTCCATACGTCTAACTGTATCTTTAGATCTGGATCAGTCAGGTGTTTCTATACGTCTAACTGTATCTTTAGATCTGGATCAGTCAGTCAGGTGTTTCTATACGTCTAACTGTATCTTTAGATCTGGATCAGTCAGTCAGGTGTTTCTATACGTCTAACTGTATCCTTAGATCTGGATCAGTCAGTCAGGTGTTTCTATACGTCTAACTGTATCTTTAGATCTGGATCAGTCAGTCAGGTGTTTCTATACGTCTAACTGTATTCTTTAGATCTGGATCAGTCAGTCAGGTGTTTCTATACGTCTAACTGTATCTTTAGATCTGGATCAGTCAGGTGTTTCTATACGTCTAACTGTATCTTTAGATCTGGATCAGTCAGTCAGGTGTTTCTATACGTCTAACTGTATCTTTAGATCTGGATCAGTCAGTCAGGTGTTTCTATACGTCTAACTGTATCTTTGGATCTGGATCAGTCAGTCAGGTGTTTCTATACGTCTAACTGTATCTTTAGATCTGGATCAGTCAGTCAGGTGTTTCTATACGTCTAACTGTATCTTTAGATCTGGATCAGTCAGGTGTTTCTATACGTCTAACTGTATCTTTAGATCTGGATCAGTCAGTCAGGTGTTTCTATACGTCTAACTGTATCTTTAGATCTGGATCAGTCAGTCAGGTGTTTCTATACGTCTAACTGTATCTTTAGATCTGGATCAGTCAGGTGTTTCTATACGTCTAACTGTATCTTTAGATCTGGATCAGTCAGTCAGGTGTTTCTATACGTCTAACTGTATCCTTAGATCTGGATCAGTCAGTCAGGTGTTGCTATACGTCTAACTGTATCTTTAGATCTGGATCAGTCAGTCAGGTGTTTCTATACGTCTAACTGTATCTTTAGATCTGGATCAGTCAGTCAGGTGTTGCTATACGTCTAACTGTATCTTTAGATCTGGATCAGTCAGTCAGGTGTTTCTATACGTCTAACTGTATCTTTAAATCTGGATCAGTCAGTCAGGTGTTTCTATACGTCTAACTGTATCTTTAGATCTGGATCAGTCAGTCAGGTGTTTCTATACGTCTAACTGTATCTTTAGATCTGGATCAGTCAGTCAGGTGTTTCTATACGTCTAACTGTATCTTTAGATCTGGATCAGTCAGGTGTTTCTATACGTCTAACTGTATCTTTAGATCTGGATCAGTCAGTCAGGTGTTTTCTATACGTCTAACTGTATCTTTAGATCTGGATCAGTCAGTCAGGTGTTTCTATACGTCTAACTGTATCTTTAGATCTGGATCAGTCAGGTGTTTCTATACGTCTAACTGTATCTTTAGATCTGGATCAGTCAGTCAGGTGTTTCTATACGTCTAACTGTATCCTTAGATCTGGATCAGTCAGTCAGGTGTTGCTATACGTCTAACTGTATCTTTAGATCTGGATCAGTCAGTCAGGTGTTTCTATACGTCTAACTGTATCTTTAGATCTGGATCAGTCAGTCAGGTGTTTTCTATACGTCTAACTGTATCTTTAGATCTGGATCAGTCAGGTGTTTCTATACGTCTAACTGTATCTTTAGATCTGGATCAGTCAGTCAGGTGTTTTTATACGTCTAACTGTATCTTTTAGATCTGATCAGTCAGTCAGGTGTTTCTATACGTCTAACTGTATCTTTAAATCTGGATCAGTCAGTCAGGTGTTGCTATACGTCTAACTGTATCTTTAGATCTGGATCAGTCAGTCAGGTGTTGCTATACGTCTAACTGTATCTTTAGATCTGGATCAGTCAGTCAGGTGTTTCTATACGTCTAACTGTATCTTTAAATCTGGATCAGTCAGTCAGGTGTTGCTATACGTCTAACTGTATCTTTAGATCTGGATCAGTCAGTCAGGTGTTTCTATACGTCTAACTGTATCTTTAAATCTGGATCAGTCAGTCAGGTGTTGCTATACGTCTAACTGTATCTTTAGATCTGGATCAGTCAGTCAGGTGTTTCTATACGTCTAACTGTATCTTTAGATCTGGATCAGTCAGTCAGGTGTTTCTATACGTCTAACTGTATCTTTAGATCTGGATCAGTCAGTCAGGTGTTTCTATACGTCTAACTGTATCTTTAGATCTGGATCAGTCAGTCAGGTGTTTCTATACGTCTAACTGTATCTTTAGATCTGGATCAGTCAGTCAGGTGTTTCTATACGTCTAACTGTATCTTTAGATCTGGATCAGTCAGGTGTTTCTATACGTCTAACTGTATCTTTAGATCTGGATCAGTCAGTCAGGTGTTTCCATACGTCTAACTGTATCTTTAGATCTGGATCAGTCAGGTGTTTCTATACGTCTAACTGTATCTTTAGATCTGGATCAGTCAGTCAGGTGTTTCTATACGTCTAACTGTATCTTTAGATCTGGATCAGTCAGTCAGGTGTTTCTATACGTCTAACTGTATCCTTAGATCTGGATCAGTCAGTCAGGTGTTTCTATACGTCTAACTGTATCTTTAGATCTGGATCAGTCAGTCAGGTGTTTCTATACGTCTAACTGTATCTTTAGATCTGGATCAGTCAGTCAGGTGTTTCTATACGTCTAACTGTATCTTTAGATCTGGATCAGTCAGGTGTTTCTATACGTCTAACTGTATCTTTAGATCTGGATCAGTCAGTCAGGTGTTTCTATACGTCTAACTGTATCTTTAGATCTGGATCAGTCAGTCAGGTGTTTCTATACGTCTAACTGTATCTTTGGATCTGGATCAGTCAGTCAGGTGTTTCTATACGTCTAACTGTATCTTTAGATCTGGATCAGTCAGTCAGGTGTTTTCTATACGTCTAACTGTATCTTTAGATCTGGATCAGTCAGGTGTTTCTATACGTCTAACTGTATCTTTAGATCTGGATCAGTCAGTCAGGTGTTTCTATACGTCTAACTGTATCTTTAGATCTGGATCAGTCAGTCAGGTGTTTCTATACGTCTAACTGTATCTTTAGATCTGGATCAGTCAGGTGTTTCTATACGTCTAACTGTATCTTTAGATCTGGATCAGTCAGTCAGGTGTTTCTATACGTCTAACTGTATCCTTAGATCTGGATCAGTCAGTCAGGTGTTGCTATACGTCTAACTGTATCTTTAGATCTGGATCAGTCAGTCAGGTGTTTCTATACGTCTAACTGTATCTTTAGATCTGGATCAGTCAGTCAGGTGTTGCTATACGTCTAACTGTATCTTTAGATCTGGATCAGTCAGTCAGGTGTTTCTATACGTCTAACTGTATCTTTAAATCTGGATCAGTCAGTCAGGTGTTTCTATACGTCTAACTGTATCTTTAGATCTGGATCAGTCAGTCAGGTGTTTCTATACGTCTAACTGTATCTTTAGATCTGGATCAGTCAGTCAGGTGTTTCTATACGTCTAACTGTATCTTTAGATCTGGATCAGTCAGTCAGGTGTTTCTATACGTCTAACTGTATCTTTAGATCTGGATCAGTCAGGTGTTTCTATACGTCTAACTG
>CM056839.1:22035895-22038395 GCA_029853015.1 Chelidonichthys spinosus
GATTGGCTAATAGTGAGACAGTATACACTACGTTGCGTCTTCAATCGGCCAGTCGTATATTTCAGATCTTTCCGAGCGGCATTTACGAATCTCACGAGAGGCTTTTGGATATTTGGCTTTGGATTTTGGACTGGCTTTTGACACTTTGGACCTTGGACAACGAGAGGAGACCACATTGGGACGGCTTTTGGTGCACGAACGAACGAACCGTGAGTTATTTGAACTATTAATGAATTTTAATCTGTATTTAGCATGCACATGTTAGCTTGGTAGGCTATGTCGTAGCTATGTCCGTTAGCGAGCAACAGCATGGGCTGATACAGCTAATGACATCAACACTGGTACATATTGTTTTTCTTAAAGTTAATAGTGGTTACTATGTGAAAGAATTACGTGTTTTATTTATAACTTATCTTGTCCTGTGTGGTTGAGTTAAAGGCCGTTAGCTTAAGTCCGCTATTCAGGTAGCTAGCTAGCTAGCTGGCTGGCTGGCTGACTGGTGGCCTTGAGGTAAACAGCTTTTTCGAGCTCTGCCTTTTACCGTGAGTTTGTTTTACGGTCTTGAGCTAAGTAGTATTTGTTGTGTGCTTTGGTTTCCACCATGAGTTTGCATTTAAATTAATTTGTTAATTTCATATTTATTACGGTAGTCACTCAGCGTTTTACACAGATATCCCACTGCAAGAAAAGACAAAATATCCATGGCTGTGTCTCATGCAGTTTCAAGTTCAATAGGGACAGCGGAGATATGATGGATATTTTTGCTAGTCATGCACTTTTTTCGCAAGTCTTGAAGCGCAAGCGAAGTGGCTGTGTGTATGATATACAGCATGTTAATGTGTACACGTGCAGCCTCCTGCAATAATTAAATGGCTTATAAAGGTTTGAGTTTGTAATAGCTGGGTCAAGCCTGTGTAAGATAAATTCAAAACTTGTATATGTATAATATATATATATATATATATATATATATATATATTTTACACTTTGTTTCCACTGCTGACGTATGTTTAAGAACGTTTATATATTATAGAGATTAGATTCCAGCTCTGTATGATAAGTGGTCTGAGATTATATTTTAATGATATGATATATGACTTGATGTCATATGAATAACCACAATTATTATTATTGATTTTTTTTTTGCAGTGGAGAAAATCATCAGAGGGAGGAGACCAGTGGACACTTTGAGTACCAGAGGAATGGGTTTCTATTTGTTTGACTGCATTCAATACAAGTTTTCACTGTTATATTCCTGATAACGTTTTTGTCCAGTGTGCCTTTTTTTCATTTAGGATGCCTCACGGGTAAAACCACTGGCTGTCCGTTGCTGCCAAGCAGAGGATGGAGGATCGGTGTGACAGGCAGGAGCCTGTCATCTCTTTCTCCGGCAGACCCTCTGGTTTGTACTCAAACATTTTTTAATATCATTGAATGTTATACTTTAATTGTTAGGTGTTTTCTCACTATATTTGTACACCTGACTTAGTGGAAAGAGCTATGCTTATATAATTATTATAAATTATGAATGACATTTCTGACTGATTTTGTCTTTTTAACTAGCCCATAGAACTGGTCATCGCCATGCCGTGAGGAAGTGGCCAACTTCTGCTTGTACCGGCAGGAGCCACAAGTTGGTCATCCCACCAGATTCTCCAGACAAACAGGTAATGTTGTTTTGGAAGTCATTTGACAAATGATGTTTGATGTTGATCATAATCTTGTTTGCATGATAATAATTCTCCGTTGTGTTGTTCCAGTTTGTTCTTCTTGTTGGGGACTCCCACCTTCGCAGCATCGTGGATGGGCTTGTCACGATGCCGGAGGGATGCCTTTCCTTTGGTGCCATGGCGACGCCGGGGGCTTGCACCAGGGACCTGAGGGTCGAGCTGGTGAGTGCTATTGTGCCACGTACACCAGATGTTGTCTGTGTTCTTGCCCCCAGCAACAACCTGACGGCCAGGAGGACGGTGGAGCAGGCAGGGGAGGACTTCCGTGCGCTCATCGCCAGTGCCTGCAGTCGGTGTCGAAGGTGTTCGTCCTGGACTTTGTTCCTCGCCTGTCGGTCGACGTGGATGTCCAGGATCACTTCAGGAAGGAGTTTCGCCGCGTTGCAGCAGTCATGGGTAAGTTTTAAAAGGATTTTTGTGAAGTACATTTACATGTATGGTGTGTAATATGTTCTATAGCAGACTTTTAAAGTCACTATGCCATCTTTGTGTATTTATATTGTGCTTTTCAAGACACCCAAAGCACTGTTGTGTAACCTTTTTGCAAAGGTATACAAATATAGTACAGTCCACAGTTACTAAAATTGTTTTCTTTTCATTAGACAGGTGCCTCTTCAAGAGAAATCGAGACAAGGGATCAAAAGTGGAGTGGAACACCACCAAAAACAACCTGCAGTCAGTCCACAAGTTTTCACGCTGATGACCAAAATGTCAGACTACAAGTGGAGGGAATAAGAAGTGCTCAGTTATGGAGTTATGGATGCCTTGGA
>CM056839.1:22043395-22098395 GCA_029853015.1 Chelidonichthys spinosus
AAGAGACAAGCTTTTAAGTGATGTCTGCGTCTGTCTGCTGGCTTTTCCTGCCAAGAGGGACACCTTCTTTTCTGTTTGACTTCTAGTGCTGCAGCTGCACCAAGTATGGAGCGTTTGCATGTAGTATCGTTGTCAGGCTGTCGTCATCTCGTGGCTCAGTGATGGGACGTCCAGACAAGCATCCCGGCTTGCACGCTGCAAAGTGTGACCTGGTACAGTCGGAGGTTCGGGGACGTTTGGCAGGCTGCGTATTGAAATATACTCAATTGTTCCACTAAATCTACTAAATGTTGTAGCTTGTGGCAACTTATATAAATCGTAGGCGTAGATAATACATTTTAAAAAGTAAAACTGAAGGTTTTTATAAGAACCTAGACCTAATTTAGCTGACAGTCACCAGTTAATTAGGTCATTAGCTTGCTTTAATTAGAGCAACTTCATGTTATATTTCACAATAACGCCACTGTTAGTTGATTGAATGGGTTTATGTTCGGTGGGATGACTGCAGCATGCAGCAACTTCACCCTGATAGGCTGCAGGCGGCTGAGGAATGCAGAGGACCGATAACATAGACAGTCAAGGCAAAAGCAGAAAACCGACACACTGAGGACAAACATGTTGCATTCAAGGCGGCGTGGTAGTGACGTGGATGTATTACTTCCAGAGTTTCCCTGGATGTAGGTCAGGGGGAGCCGACCGGCTACCGGCGAGCCCTCGAGAGCCTGCTCTTTGAAGAAGTGATTAGATATTACAGCTGATAAGACAAATCTCTTCTTGCACTTTGGCTGCAGGTATGTTTCAAAGCGTTGTCATGGATCTCTTTGCAGAATCTACTGTCACAGTGGTGCATTATTTAGCCTAATTATGTCTGGAAATAAAGCCTCAAAAACCGGCTCCTCTGAGATAACAGGTGGAGCGGGATCTTTATCTTCACGGAAATCTCCTCATGCAACTTAAGGAAACGGCGAAAAGACAGTTGTTGTTGTTTTATAGCTCTCTAAACCTGAAGGGGGGGTATATGAGAGGACTCCCAGAGACCAGCAGACACCAGTGGAATATGGAAAAGCCTCATTCAGCCTTGGCCCATGAGTTTCTGTCACTTCTTTGAGGTGGAACATTTACGGTAGTCTCAGACTCTCTGGGCTGGATTCAGCCTTTAAGGCTGAGCATTCATCAGCCAATGGAAATGGAAATTAGTAAAGCTGTCGACAGCAAATGGAAAAACGCACCCGCTGTTAATCAACCTGCTGCATTTCTGCTCATTCTTTCACTCTTTAGATCTGAACAATGCAGCACAGCAGGGAGGAAAGCAAAATATAACCCGTCCAATATCCATTATGAATATTCATTCACTGGCAACATGTAACTTTCACTTTTTCTGTATTACAGTTCTATTAACTCTTTTCTTCTTTAATGTCTCACTGCAAACTCACCATGTTGTCTGTAGAAATATCAGACAGGTTCATTATCATTATATAATAATGATTCTTCTGACTGGAATGTGTCCATTGGTTAGTTAGGTAACGGTGCTCAAAATCATGAACATTGATTTCATATCAAGTGGAAAATGAAACTGAAAATATGTCATTGTGTGGTCAATGTGAGGAAACACCAGCCTCCTCCTTCTCCTTTTGGCAGATAAACATCTAGTTCAAGTTAACAATGTTTCTGAAGAATGATAATTGTCCAAACACGTTGAAACGTTGGCCTCATTTAGCCTGGGTGGTTTTAGTCACTCTAATCTTCACTCTTCAGCCTCCAGCGTCTCTCGGTCTACTTTCCTGATACGTCATGTGTGATGATTGGATGGAGCTGTGGAGCAGTATCCATGTGTGTTCTCACATAGGAGAGGTATCATCATCATGCAGCGCCTCCTCCGAAGAGGAGTCAAGGCCTCCTCTGAAGAGAATCCCATGTTTTCCCGTGTTTAACTTCTGCTGCCTCCCCTCTCCTCCTTTATCCTCCCCTCTCCTCCTTTATCTTCCCCTCTCCTCCTTTATCCTCCCCTCTCCTCCTTTATCCTCCCCTCCTCCATGCATCCCTCTCCTCCCCTCCCCTCTACTCCCCTCCTCCATGCATCCCTCTCCTCCCCTCCCCTCCTCCCCTCCTCCCCTCCTCCCCTCCTCCTCTCCTCCTCTCCTCCCCTCCCCTCCTCCATGCATCCCTCCCCTCCCCTCTCCTCTCCTCCCCTCCTCCTCCCCTCCCCTCCTCCATGCATCCCTCCCCTCCCCTCTCCTTTCCTCCCCTCCTCCATGCATCCCCGTCCTCCCCTCCTCCTCCTCACCTCCCCTCCTCCATGCATCCCTCCCCTCCCCTCTCCTCTCCTCTCCTCCCCTCCTCCATGCATCCCTCTCCTCCCCTCCTCCTCCCTTCCCCTCTCCTCCCCCCTCCCCTCCTCCATGCATCCCTCCCCTCCTCCTCTCCTCCCCCCTCCCCTCCTCCATGCGTCCCTCCCCTCCTCTCCTCCCCCCCTCCCCTCCTCCATGCATCCCTCCCCTCTCCTCCCCTCCTCCATGCATCCCTCTCCTCCCCTCCTCCTCCCTTCCCCTCTCCTCCCCCCCTCCCCTCCTCCATGCATCCCTCCTCCTCCGCTCCTCCCCCCTCCCCTCCCTCCACTGCGTCCCTCCCCTCTCCTCCCCTCTCCCCCCCTCCCCTCCTCCATGCGTCCTCCTCCTCCCCTCTCCCCTCCCCTCTCCCCCCCTCCCCTCCTCCATGCGTCCTCCTCCTCCCCTCTCCCCTCCCCTCTCCCCCCTCCCCTCCTCCATGCGTCCCTCCCCTCCCCTCCTCCATGCGTCCCTCCCCTCTCCTCCCCTCTCCTCCCCTCTCCTCCCCTCTCCTCCTCCATGCATCCCTCTCCTCCCCTCCCTCCCTCCCTCCTACCCCTCCCCCCTCCATGCATCCCCTCCTCCCCTCCTCCATGCATCCCTCCCCTCCCCTCTCCTCTCCTCCCCTCCTCCATGCATTCCTCCCCTCCTCCATGCGTCCCTCCCCTCTCCTCCCCTCTCCCCCCCCTCCCCTCCTCCATGCGTCCCTCCCCTCTCCCTCCTCCCTCTCCTCCCCTCCCCCCCTCCATGCATCCCTCCCCTCCTCCATGCGTCCCTCCCTCTCCTCCCTCCTCCTCATCCCTCCCCTCCTCCATGCGTCCCTCCCCTCTCCTCCCCTCTCCCCCCCTCCCCTCCTCCATGCGTCCTCCTCCCTCCCCTCTCCCCTCCCCTCTCCTCCCCTCCTCCTCCCCTCCTCCTCCCCTCTCCTCTCCCCCCCTCCCCTCCTCCATGCGTCCCTCCTCCTCTCCTCCCCTCCTCCCCCCCCTCTCCCTCCTCCATGCGTCCCTCCCCTCTCCCCCCCTCCCCTCCCCCATGCGTCCCTCCCCTCTCCTCCCCTCTCCCCCACTCCCCTCCTCCATGCGTCCTCCTCCTCCCCTCTCCCCTCCTCCTCCCCCCCCTCCCCTCCCCCATGCGTCCCTGTCCTGTTGTGTTATGAGTCTCAGCCTCTCTCTGTGCTCTGCTGTGACAGCTAACAGAGGTCACTGTTTACTCTCATTTATCAGTCAATCATGGCCAGCTGCAGGGTTCCAGCTGTGCTTCTGTTCTCATCGCCCTTAATTCAGAACACTATGTTTGTTTTTGTTTATGTATTTAATATGATTACTGCCATTATCTTGTGGTCAGTGTAATAAAGCATAAGATATGAGTTTGTCCATTTGAGTGAATATGAGATGTTAGATATGAGGAGTGATGAGATTTTATTGTTTTGTCAGCATGATAAAATCCTTGATGGGGATCACTAAATGCTTTTACATTAGTCTTGAATGCTCCTTTAATGTGACCCTTTTTTTTAATGTGGATTCTAAATGTTTTTCTCAAATCTTTGTCTTGATATTGGTTCTCCATTATCACGATAAAAGCACAAAAAGATCACATTTGTATTCACTTAAGCTAAGGCAATTCAAGTGCCCCTCCACCCTCATTTGCCAATCTAATGCCCGTAATTACCGTTTTAATGAATAAATAACAGTTTAGAGCTATTTTTTAAAGTGTGCATTAAGAATTGATTTCCAGCCAAATGCATGTTTGGAATCAGACCTGGATGTTCTCTGCGCTGCTGACCTCCATCTTGGTCATCAAGCTTCCTGTTAAACCAAACATTCTTCTTCTCCCCGTGCAGTCAAACAGCAGGACACGCAATGAGCACGACTTTACATGCTGAAGTAGAAATAAACTGCGTAGATAGAGAGAAGGCTCATTGTTTCGTGCAGCGCTGCCTAACTCCCATATAACCTGACTGCCCGAGTGAATAACTTTAATACTCACCATAATAACGCTGTATGAAAGGGTTAGGATTATGTTCTGTCCACCAGTGTAGCATTAAAGCATGGTGGAATTAGTGAAACTTGTACCGCTGGTTACAGGAGAGGAGGTAAACAGCAGGCCGGTGGAGGACAATGCCGAACGGACCAGCCGGCCATCTGCCCCCCCGGGTGAGTCGTGGCAACACTTTAACGCACCGTGACGTGCGTTGTTACCATAACAACTATTTAACATTTTCTTTTCTACCACATGACCAATTTAGAGCCTGTTCTCCTCAACTTGCAGTGCAAATTCAGTCATAATTATCTGCGCTCTTCGTTCGTCGACTCCCCCTCTGGGAATACGTCAAGGACTCCGTAGGGTGCCCTGAGGAACACCTCTTTGAAAACAAAGATGGTGATGTTACCATAAAAAGACTTGTATGTCTCTGCTTATATACGAGACCTACTGGAGTGTCCTAATCTAATCGTCTAATCATAGGACTGTGTCTCCTTCTAACTAGATCATGGTGTACCTCCTCACACACACACACACACACACACACACACACACACACACACACACATACACACATACACACACACACACAAGCTAAGAGCCATGTCCTTTCTTTGGCTCAGATCATTGGGCGTCCATTCCATCTCTGCTCTCCACTGCCTGGCATCCAAGCAACACCTCCTCTTCACACTCCCCACCCCAATCCTCCTCCTCCTCCTCCTCCTCCTCCACCTCCTCTCATCCTAGGGATGTACCCCAACCTCCTCAACCCACCCACTAACACCACCACGTCTCCGGGGGCATCTGCAGGAGTATTATTATCTAATCACAGTCAAATACTGTGGAACACCAAAAACAGATCCTGGGCCCTCTCACCCACCCATGTGCCCTCCAGGCTGAGAGCAGCCATTACTGTCCACACCACCACCGGACTGCCTCAGGTCATCACACACACACATGCACATGCACACACACACACACACACACACACATGCACACACACACACACACACACACACACACATGCATACGCCACCTGGCTTTCTCTCAACATGCCCCACATACATCAGTATGTCTTTAGCACTGTGGCCGGGCTGTACAGGCGCTGAGAGGAGAGAGGAGTATTAGTATTCAGAGCACAGGGAGAGGGAGCCAGAGACACAGAGAGAGAGAGAGAGAGAGAGAGAGAGAGAGAGAGAGAGAGAGAGGAGGAAAAAAACACAAGGAGGGTGGGGTGGGAATATAAGAGAAGAACACAGGAAACGGGAAGGAAGAGATATCATATCGGTCATTTCTCTCTCTTAGTCTGCCATCCTTATTGAGAGAGAGAGAGAGAGAGAGAGAGAGAGAGAGAGAGAGAGAGACAGAGGGAGAGAGGGGAGGGGTGGACTGAGCGAAGAAAGAGGGCGGAATGCCCCTTTACACCGTCGCATCTGACTAAAACGCCGGAGGAGCTCGTAAACGGTGAACAGGACAGAGACAGTGTCTTCTGCGACGCCAAGGTAGGACGACGTTCCTTTGTTAGTCCTGTAACCAGCATGCATTTGGGTCTGTGCTTATCTGCGATGTTCTCCTCCTCCTCTTCTTCCATCATACCCCTCCTTTCATCCAGCCATCCCGCACCGGCTGCTGCTGAATGCGCCCTAAATCTAACGGCATGTGTCTGTTCCCATGAATATTTCATGTGTGTTACATTCGTGCATCAGCAGCCTCCTCCATGTTGCGTTCTGCCGTGTGTTCCGAGCATATAGTGGGCTTACATGTTGTCAATGCAGGCTGCAACACAGCACACCGCGGGCTGTATTCAGACTATCGATGATACTCACCGAGGAGGTTCACTTCATGAAACGCGTTTAGATGTGAGATGAAGAGACAGGAGCACGCAGAAATCACACAGACGATGTATATATATATATATATATATATATATATATATATATATATATGTATATTATATATATATATATATATATGTACATCAAAGGCGCACACCACAGTGGAACATGAACGCAAATGGTCAAAAACCAGTGAGACACCCTGACTCACCGCCTATGACAGTGGTAGGTGAGAAATGAAGTGAGGGCGGCCTCTCTCTCTCTCTCTGTAGGTGTGTGTGTGTGTGTGTGTGTGTGTGTGTGTGTGAGAGATCACACTCCCTGTCTGTAAATAGGTCCTGCTCTGCAGCTCCACTGGCTGTGCGAGAGACAGGAAGAGGTGTACTAATATCCCAGGGTTCCTGGCTGCAGACGCTTGTGCTCTCTATTTCCTGCTCCGTGCTATAGATGCTATTCAGAGACTCCAACAGGCCCAGAGTCAGTGGAGTGTGTGAGTGTGTGTGAGTGTGTGTGAGGAGGTGTGAACGGCCACCGTTGATGTGCCTGACTGAGATATGAAATGGGCCAGGGATAGGATTGGAAAGGAAAGGGTGTTTAATTGCATGTTCATGGAGATATATGTTCTGGAGCAGATATTAAGGTCCACTCTCGCCCGCCTCGTGTTATTTATCTGCTGAAAGGGTGTTCGGGAGCTGAAAGGGTGTCCAGGAGCTATTATAGGAACAGCCTCGAGGCTGAGACTCGGCAAAAGCTATTACCTCAAGTCAATAGACATTAATATCCCTGCGCTCAATCTTGGCTTTATACGGCGCCGTCTTTGTCCCGGCGAAACACAGTAGCGATCCACTGGAGTAACCAAAAAGATGTGTTGTAGTACCCTATCTGTTTACCCCGTGCATCAGTCTGTCACAGCCGGATGAGCAGAGGAGCGATGATGCCGTTGTCTCCAGCACACGCAGCCGTGGCCTCCAAAGGAAGTGATGCAAAACAACGACACGTCGCCGGCGTCGGCGGAGAGAGAGGTCGTGACCTCTATGAATCAGGGATAGTCCTGACGAGCAGGCGGATGATCTAAGGGTACATGAGTACATCGATTTGAGATGGTCCACAACATGATACGAGCAGCAGGGCACGGTGGAGCAGACCAGCATCAAAGTCTGCAACAACGCGGGTCACATGACACGACCGTAGACTGGAAATGACACGGTGTTCAAGAGAAAAACCGTGCAGACATGGTGCGTGTGAAATCTGCTTCTAAAAAACAAAAGCATCTGGGGCAAGGATGAACGTTTCAATAAAAGATGACTTCCAGGTAAAAACAGCAAAGCGAGCGTGGCAGCAGATAGCAGGTCTGAAAGCAGTTTCAACTGAAACATCCCATTAGCTACAGCCAATGGATTATCTCCTTTTGTCTACAGAAGCATTATGCTCCCACACAGAACTGTTCTCGGTTCAGTTTCACAAATTAAGAAGGTGTTTGGTTTCTCCCCATAAAAAACATTCGATGATTAAAGAGTAACTTCTATTAGGGAGAAGGAGACTTTCCTGAAGTGATCTTAAACTGGCCTGATTGTGAGCGATCTAACACTGTTCCCCTCTGCTGTCTAATAAGAACGAATCATGTTGATCCTGAGTCGTTCGCCTTTCAATAAAAATACAAACATATAACGACTAGAAAACCAAATCCCAGATGACGGGCTCGCAGTAGATCACAGGGTTGTAGGGAACGCATCTCCATGTCTTCTACTTGTTATTCAGCAGAGGACGAGGTTTCAAACGCCTTTTCACTGTAATTCCCAAACCCGGCCGAGGTGTGTGATTCATCCCTCAGAGACAGATCGCACATACAGATTTCAGTCGCACCGTCTAACAGGATCCTTTTTTCTAGATAACCTCCCCCCGTCTGGGTTTCATCACATTCACACTCATTGTTGGAGTTGTTGGAGTTTACTCCAGCTAAAGGAAATGGGAATACTGTGTGGAGATGTGCTTCCCTGTTCAAATTCTTCTTTTCTTTGCCCTCCGTGTCTGTCCTTCCGATGCAAAAAACAAGAACCCTTCATTACGAGGGGATACAAATCTAAACTGCTTCATGGCCTATCAGCTAACGACTGGACTGAGCCATTAAACATTTAGCTGATGTTCTCATCCTCTGTGATTAACAGGATGATATGCCCTTGATTTCGGTTTTAGATCCATTGACCCTGACTGGGTCTTCCTTTCTGGTGCAACTACCCCCCCACCCTGATTTAGCTCCCATGATTGGGGCACTGACCTCCTCCAATCCCCTTCTTCTTCCAGCTACGTGATTGGACAGTATGTCTTCTCCGTTCTCCACAATGTGATTAGATGTTGACCTTGCGTGCCGTTTCGTCTCCTCCGCCCAATCGGACGGTGACCTCGCGGGCCGGCCGGTCTGTGTTGTGGTGTATCTGTTCCCTGGGAGTATTGATCCCCGGGCAGAGCGGCAGTCAATGGAGCATCTGTGGGAGGTTTAGTGTTTTCCTGTACAGCTACAGCAGGAATGTCTCCGGTCATGGCGCTTTAATCCGAGTGGAATGATTCGTCAACATGTTTCGGAAGGCATATTTATCCGAGTATAACGGGCCTCTGTAAATATTTTGCTTGTTGTAAATTGCATCCCCGAACCCCTTGATTACCATTGTTGCTGTGTCACCCCTCGCCGCCAGCTTCTTCTTGCCCTTCTCTGCTCCTGTGTTTTTTTGCCTCCCTCTTTATCTGTCTCGCTTCCAATTTACTGTCAGCATCTCTCTGATATCCCCCTCTCTCTCCACCTCTGTCTTGCTACACAATCCTTCTTTCCGTCCGTCCGTCCCCTCCATTTCTTCTTCGCCTCTCCCTCCCTCACGATGCTCTCGCTGGCATTTGATGCAGGCCAGTTTTGTGCCAGCCAGCCATTCCTCAGATTGAGATATCCTGGGTTTTAAAGTCACTCAGACAGATTTACTATCTTAATGGGGGAGAGTGGTTTGGGGGTGGGGGGGGCTGCTGTAGGATGTAATGTCTGGATGGCATTTTGATTCGCTAATTTTGATTCATTTCTGCAATAAGCTGAGCTAAGATGGACAGATAAATAGACTCTGTCTGAGTTTCTTTTGGACTGACAGACTATCCTAATGTGACAATCAGTTTGTGGAAAGAGACAGAGACAGAGGGCGAACAAGGGAGGGGAAGTGTCTTTCTGTCTTCAAGAGGAGAGGAGGAGGGGAAACAGAGCGGAGTGGAAGCATTTCTTGTTTCGGGAACTTGTTCAGAGTGAAATATGTCTTTGCCTAATGCGCTGATTGATTGATGGCCGGGAGACGGATGGACACATAAGACACACTTTGCCAGGGAGTTGCCACTCAATGCACAAAGACCGGCGCTGACATTTCACAGAACAACATACATCAAATGATCAATAGTACAGCTGGACACCTTGCTTGAGAAATAGGTCTGCTGCCTCACAAGGACAAAACCGCTCGGTGTAAAAGTGAGCTCTCTCGCCGTGGACATTCATTTTCCAACCGCTACCACACGATTTCTTAAGCCGAACATTTTCAATCTAGCAACAGATCTGTATTATTAGACACAACTTTGCATACATTCGCCCCGGTCGGAGTCCCCGGAGACTCCCAGACTGTGAGAAGCTGGAGGTTTTGGGCATTGACCTGCTTTTATTTTCGACAGAATGAGTTCAAAATAAAGACGGTATGCTAAAGAAGTCTAGTTTCTCTGGGATGAAAGGACAAGAGCAGTCAGACTTCATACATCTAATTATACCTCCATCTCATGTTTTGTTGTCGTCCCCCAAACCTTGGTGTGGTCTACATGTGTACTGGTGTTTGTATTGTTCACCTCATTGACTGATTGATTGTAATTGTTTCCAGGTGCTTCAAAAGAGACTCCAGACTGTGGTTCAGACCGAACCTGATGTGTTGGAGAGACCACGAACACTGATGCGTTCCACCCAATCCAGTTGGAGCTAGAGGACTAAGAGCTCAAAAATCCAAACTAAATGCACTTGTCTGCAGGACAAATAAGGAAAATAAGGAGCTAAAGGTTATGCATGCTCCGCTGGCATAACTTTGCATTCCTCAGCCAAGTCTATTTGCAAAGAAGATTTTCTAAATGTAGAGTGTCTCCGCTCTGGCTTGCAAATTCAACATGGCCCGGAACCTCAAGAGTCAAGTTCACTAAAGGTAAAAATATTAAATATGAATTATCTTAAAGGCACAGTGTGTAGGATTTCTCTTAAAAAAAACAATAATCCCTCAAAGATGTCGGACGGAAACATGTAAATATAGCGAGGCAAAGCGCCAGGTGGCTAAGGAGTGAATCTGAGGCTGGCTTTGACCCGCTGGCAGCACAGTCGCCCTCGTTGAGCCGGGTGCAAGTGGCCAACTTTAAATGTTGTGTTTACAAACTGCTATTGACAAATCCTGCTCGTTGTGCCTTTAAAGCTAAGGAGACGCTTTCATTTGGATTTTCCACACCGTAGAGCTGAATAGCAAAATGTGAAACTAAATCTTAGATAGCTCTTCTAGGTTCTTCCAAGCATTGGTTAAATATGTTGAAAATAACGCGTATATAAATATAATATGTTGAAATATAAAACCACTCAGTCTCACAGTGTGTGCCGTTTCTCAGCATATTTGTGTTTTAGGAACTCAACACAAGACAGCTTCTAATTATCTAAATTACTCTGCAATTACAGTAAAGAGTGTTTTGCTTGGAAAAACCGTACGATGTTCCAGGTTGATCGGCATCGGTCATTTTCAGACCAAATTCCTCACTGTGTCTCCGGGACATCCTTGACAGAACGGCTCCTCGTAATTACGTAGGCGTCTGTTAAGTGAGTAAGCATCTGGCAAAAATTTTAAATTTCATTTTTTGTTTTTACTATTTAGTGTGTTCATTCAAGTACCCATCATTTACCTCCTTCACTTCCCAAAGTAGGAGGTAAATGCAGATGTACTACGCTAAAGATGGTTTCTTTATTTAAAGTAGATTTAAACCTGCGTGGGTGATCATTTTAATATTAACACACGCTTTTAGCTGCTTTTTAATTCAATCCTTTATTTGTGCCTCCATGGTATGAGCTCAGTAACTAGCTGGTGTAGTTAAATTAAATTAACATCCTGACCAGCAGTAAGGCGTGTGGATAATAGCTGGATAAGATAGATTCATACGTAGATCGTCAAAATCTGTTTTTCTTCAAGACGTTAGCATTTAGCTGACACATTCTTCAGTTCTTGCGTGATGCCAGTTTTCTCGCAACACCCTTCATAGTGTGCACGCTAAAGTGATATTATGCAGCACCAGAGCCAATGATCTATCAGGGACACGGTGATGGGTTTGGCATCGCGTTCTCACTTAATGGCGAAGGTGACCAATCTGCCAACAACTTGATTTGCACATGCTTTTTGTCCTTACACTCACGTTGCCAGTTTCTCTCCCTTTACTTACTTCCAGGGAAAGTCAGAGGGATGTGTGTCGCTCAGTCTTCAGTCTGGTCTCTGTGATCCAGACCGAGGCAGACCCCCCTACCTCGTCGTCTACTGCCTCACCTTCCTCAGCTCACGTCTTTACAAAAGGTGGACGGGCCAACACCCGACGCACTCAACCAAGCGGCGTCCAATAGGTGAGGGGGCGGCGAGGGCTGCCGCCGTCATTGGCCGACTGCTGTTGAGAGTGCAATGCGGATTGGAGGATGTCGGGGGACTGGGATGAAGACCTGTGTAAGAAGGCGCTGGTGCTGGTGGAGGAGCTTTGTTTCAACTCCCCGCGAGGTAACAGCCAGAGTGAACGCTGCCAGGAGTTCAGCTACCTGCTGAGAGGTCTCAACAAGCGGCTGGACACAGGTAAACTCACACACATGGAGCTTAATCCGTTTACAACGACTAAATCCTTTTCACGCTATCTTGAGTACGCAGGTGGCCAGAGAGTGGAATTACACCTTCTGGGCCACGTAATGCCTTCGGCCCAAAAAGACTTACAAAGAGACGCCTCTAGCTTGAATAGCAGTTCAATCATTAGGTTGTAAAAGTTGTAAAAAGTGCAAATAGACAAATCCCCTGTTCATGTGAATGAGCCCAAGTCCAAGGCTGGACCAAAGTCTGGGAGGCAGGTTTAAAGCAGCTTCTAGTGGGGAAAAGTCGGGACCACCAACGTGGTTTATCCTGAGGGAGACATGAAAACATTGCAGAACAACATTGCCACTCATCTGTGTCCCACCCTGCCTCCACACTGCTCCTAACATGGCGACGGCTATGCCGGCGGCTTGCAGCTAACGGTGCAAACAGTGCAAATGAAGGCAATGTTGTCGACAGAGCTGTGAGACACTCGGATCACAACACACACAGAGGGAGAGTGACTTGATTCTCGGCTCTGTGACTTAACTCCACTATATGATTGTTTGATGCTGTATTAATGAAGAAGCTTAAGAGCACTATTTCATCTGAAAGATACCCTTGTCGTATGATAAGCTCACTCGAATCTGAAAAGTGGTTAAAACTGACTCCAAATCTTTCAGCATACATGTTTCTGTATTGCTTCAGTATTTGAGGACACATGTTGGAGTTTTAGGTTCGAAAGGTCAAATGTTAAGGTGAGCTGCTCTTGTTTAAAGTGTTTCTGTGCACTCAAAGCAACAAAAAAAATATGAAATATTCATCGATTAGATTGGAATGGCTATGTTATGCCCCAAACGAGTCTCGGATGAATTCTGTGATTTCTTTTCTCACAGGTCGGCAGCTATAGTTGTATATGTGAATAAATGTGTACGTGATTTTATTCTAGTTTGACAACACAGAGAGGGTGTATCATGCACAGCGTGGAGTGCTTTGTGTGTGAGTATTGTGTGTGGGTTCTCATTGAAGCATTCGGAGGTGCAATGAGCTGTTATGCAGATTAGTATGGATATCTGTGGCTCAGTGTAGATTAGCCTGGATTGGCTGCTTGTTGCCTCTGGAGATTTGGAACGGCTCTCTGAAGAAATGTCACACCGTGGTTTTAGGCATCGGTCCCCTCGCTCCCCAGCTGTGATTTCTCGGTGTTTGCTGACGGGAGTCTCGGAGCGTCCGAGGGGACGGCTGCAGCGCCGGAAGCTGCCGGCGAGCGGCTTGTGTGAGCAGCGAGATGCGTTTGATGTGAGCGGTGTGTGACTCCCAGTGGGCTTGCATCAGTGTTGCTGACTGACAGGGACTCTGTCCCTCTTCACGGTGTACTTCAGAGCCTCTTCAGAGAGCCTCCCACCACCTCGCCGCCCGCCGACGGCTCTTTGTGCTCGCTGGATTAGTGATGGATCTTTGGCAGGATCAGTGCAGGGGCTGCCCTAAAGAGAGACAAATGGAGGCGAGCGCTTTGGCCCCCGACGGCCCCCCGTGATCACAGCCTTATCAGCACAGCCTCATCTGCCAGCCACACACCACCTCCTCGCTTTGTCCCGCCCCCAGATCAATACATTAACCCCAGACCCCGCCCCCTTCCGGCTTCACGCTAAATCATTGTCAGGTTGGTTTTCCTGCTCGCTCTCTCTCTCTCTCTCTCTCTCTCCCCCCATCGGTTCCTACTCTTTCCATGATGGTGTGGGAGCATCGACTTTATCACCCCCCCCCCTACCTCGTATTGAAAAACGAAAAAAAGAGGGGGGGGGGCCAACCCAGTCAGCTTATATGTCTCTTCAACATGTGAACCAATCTGTTTCCAGCCGTGTCTCCAGGCCCGCGGCCACATTCATTCCCTCCATCACTATCCTTCTATCCTACCTTCCCCCTTTCCTCTCCTCCCTCCATCACTATCCTTCTATCCTACCTTCCTCTCCTCCCTCCATCACTATCCTTCTATCCTACCTTCCCCCTTTCCTCTCCTCCCTTCATCACTATCCTTCTATCCTACCTTCCTCTCCTCCCTCCATCACTATCCTTCTATCCTACCTTCCTCTCCTCCCTCCATCACTATCCTTCTATCCTACCTTCCTCTGCCCTCCTTTCCTCTCCTCCCTTCATCACTATCCTTCTATCCTACCTTCCTCTCCTCCCTCCATCACTATCCTTCTATCCTACCTTCCCCCTTTCATCTCCTCCCTCCATCACTATCCTTCTATCCTACCTTCCCCCTTTCCTCTCCTCCCTTCATCACTATCCTTCTATCCTACCTTCCTCTCCTCCCTCCATCACTATCCTTCTATCCTACCTTCCCCTTTCACTCTCCTCCCTCATCACTATCCTTCTATCCTACCTTCCCCCCCTCTCCTCCCTTCATCACTATCCTTCTATCCTACCTTCCCTCATCCTCCCTCCATCACTATCCTTCTATCCTACCTTCCCCCTTTCCTCTCCTCCCTTCATCACTTCCTTTATCCTACCTCTCCCCCATCCTACTACTATTCCTCTCCTCCCTCCATCACTATCCTTCTATCCTACCTTCCCTTTCTCCTCCCTCCATCACTATCCTTCTATCCTACCTTCCCCCTTTCCTCTCCTCCCTCCATCACTATCCTTCTATCCTACCTTCCCCCTTTCCTCTCCTCCCTCCATCACTATCCTTCTATCCTACCTTCCCCCTTTCATCTCCTCCCTCCATCACTACTTCTATCCTTCCCCTTCACTCTCCTCATCACTATCCTCCCTACCTTCCCTTTCTCCTCCCTCCATCACTATCCTTCTATCCTACCTTCCCCCTTTCCTCTCCTCCCTCCATCACTATCCTTCTATCCTACCTTCCCCCTTTCATCTCCTCCCTCCATCACTATCCTTCTATCCTACCTTCCCCTTTCCTCTCCTCCCTCCATCACTATCCTTCTATCCTACCTTCCTCTCCTCCCTCCATCACTATCCTTCTATCCTACCTTCCTCTCCTCCCTCCATCACTATCCTTCTATCCTACCTTCCTCTCCTCCCTCCATCACTATCCTTCTATCCTACCTTCCTCTCCTCCCTCCATCACTATCCTTCTATCCTACCTTCCTCTCCTCCCTCCATCACTATCCTTCTATCCTACCTTCCTCTGCCCTCCTTTCCTCTCCTCCCTTCATCACTATCCTTCTATCCTACCTTCCTCTCCTCCCTCCATCACTATCCTTCTATCCTACCTTCCCCCTTTCCTCTCCTCCCTCCATCACTATCCTTCTATCCTACCTTCCTCTCCTCCCTCCATCACTATCGTTCTATCCTACCTTCCTCTCCTCCCTCCATCACTATCCTTCTATCCTACCTTCCTCTCCTCCCTCCATCACTATCGTTCTATCCTACCTTCCTCTCCTCCCTCCATCACTATCCTTCTATCCTACCTTCCTCTCCTCCCTCCATCACTATCCTTCTATTCTACCTTCCTCTCCTCCCTCCATCACTATCATTCTATCCTACCTTCCTCTCCTCCCTCCATCACTATCGTTCTATCCTACCTTCCTCTGCCCTCCTTTCCTCTCCTCCCTCCATCACTATCGTTCTATCCTACCTTCCTCTGCCCTCCTTTCCTCTCCTCCCTCCATCACTATCGTATCCTACCTTCCTCTCCTCCCTCCATCACTATCATTCTATCCTACCTTCCTCTGCCCTCCTTTCCTCTCCTCCCTCCATCACTATCGTTCTATCCTACCTTCCTCTGCCCTCCTTTCCTCTCCTCCCTCCATCACTATCGTATCCTACCTTCCTCTCCTCCCTCCATCACTATCATTCTATCCTACCTTCCTCTGCCCTCCTTTCCTCTTCTCCCTCCATCACTATCGTTCTATCCTACCTTCCTCTGCCCTCCTTTCCTCTCCTGCCTCCATCACTATCGTTCTATCCTACCTTCCTCTCCTCCCTCCATCACTATCGTTCTATCCTACCTTCCTCTGCCCTCCTTTCCTCTCCTCCCTCCATCACTATCGTATCCTACCTTCCTCTCCTCCCTCCATCACTATCATTCTATCCTACCTTCCTCTCCTCCCTCCATCACTATCGTTCTATCCTACCTTCCTCTGCCCTCCTTTCCTCTTCTCCCTCCATCACTATCGTTCTATCCTACCTTCCTCTGCCCTCCTTTCCTCTCCTGCCTCCATCACTATCGTTCTATCCTACCTTCCTCTCCTCCCTCCATCACTATCGTTCTATCCTACCTTCCTCTCCTCCCTCCATCACTATCATTCTATCCTACCTTCCTCTCCTCCCTCCATCACTATCGTTCTATCCTACCTTCCTCTCCTGCCTCCATCACTATCGTTCTATCCTACCTTCCTCTCCTCCCTCCATCACTATCGTTCTATCCTACCTTCCTCTCCTGCCTCCATCACTATCGTTCTATCCTACCTTCCTCTGCCCTCCTTTCCTCTCCTGCCTCCATCACTATCGTTCTATCCTACCTTCCTCTCCTCCCTCCATCACTATCGTTCTATCCTACCTTCCTCTGCCCTCCTTTCCTCTCCTCCCTCCATCACTTCACCCTCCTCAATCTGCTTCGTCACGTACTTGCTCTCTTCTCCCTCTTTTTCTCCCCCTTTCCTCACTTCCCACCCTGTCTTGTACACCACCGCGACAGATCGATGTTCCCGCGCCCATCCCCCCACCTCCGCAGCCCCCCAATCATATCTTTTGAACAAGTGCTGATTAATGACATACACAGACTCATGAATAATTCAGAGAGAGAGAGGGAGGCATAGAAGGTAGGGGTGACGTTGAAGAGAAGTCATGGAAGAGAAGTGGAAGCGTGCAGAGGCAGACAGCATGGGAAAAGACATGACAGCGAGGAATGAGGGGAGTTTGAGGGGATTATGTGGAGGAGTGGAAGGGAGAGAGGAAAAGGCGGCTGGAGACAGAAGGCGAAACGGATTCCAGCAGATGTACCCCAGGGCTTCAGGATTGGCTGCTGTTGTCTTGTTTTTGTGCTCATTCCCTCTCAGTCTTGTTGTCAGCCTGTTACAGATAACATTTCCCGTCCCTGTTGTGTGATTTAACAGTGTGCTGGGTCTTTGTCATGCACAAAAAGACAATCTGAATTGAGGCAAATTTAAGAAAACATGGGGGTTAAAGAAAAAGAAAGCTCTCTTTGTCGACGGGAGTTCAGGCCGACATTGCCGTTGTACACGAAGGTGACGAGGTGATTCCTTTGCTGGCCCTCGTCTGAACAAAGATGGTGAGAGGCAAAACATTCCAGTTAGACGCTGCAAGGTGGGAATCGGCTGTATTTTATCTTAGTGAGTCCTCTCGTCCTACTTACAACCAATCAATATTCATGTTCAGGGGCTCTGATAACTATAGTTCATTGTCATCTGTGATTGGTCCTTTTGTCAAGTCAGTCATCAGACCCAAAACATGCTATTTATGATACATACAGTATATATATTATATATATATATATATATATATATATATATATATATATATATACTGTATATATATCATATCATCAAATGACTCAGGATAATTATTAATATTCATTGTATATTTAGATTTTTATATTTATAGTCATTAAATAGTCATTAAATATTTATAGGGGTATTTACAAAGTGAATTCATGAATTTACGCATCACAGGCTGCTACATGTGCAGTTGTGCCTTTACTAAACCATAAACAGAACTACAAAAGGAGCTCTGGACTCACGTCAACACTGTTTGATTTCTGCTGGAACTGTCTGTCTGTCTGGTGCTGAAACTGTTTGTCTGTCTGGTTCTGAAACTGTCTGTCTGTCTGGTTGTGGAACTGTCCATCTGTCTGGTTCTGAAACTGTCTGTCTGTCTGGTTGTGGAACTGTCCATCTGTCTGGTTCTGAAACTGTCTGTCTGTCTGGTTCGTCTGCCTGGTACTGAAACTGTCTGTTTGCCTGGTTCTGAAACTGTCTGTCTGTCTGGTTCTGAAACTGTCTGTCTGTCTGGTTCTGGAACTGTCCGTCTGTCTGGTTCTGAAACTGTCTGTCTGTCTGGTTCGTCTGCCTGGTGCTGAAACTGTCTGTCTGCCTGGTTCTGGAACTGTCCGTCTGCCTGGTGCTGAAACTGTCTGTCTGTCTGGTTCTGGAACTGTCTATCTGCCTGGTTCTGGAACTGTCCGTCTGCCTGGTGCTGAAACTGTCTGTCTGTCTGGTTCTGGAACTGTCTATCTGCCTGGTTCTGGAACTGTCCGTCTGCCTGGTTCTGAAACTGTCTGTCTGTCTGGTTCTGGAACTGTCCGTCTGCCTGGTTGTGGAACTGTCTGTCTGTCTGGTTCTGGAACTGTCCGTCTGCCTGGTTCTGAAACTGTCTGTCTGTCTGGTTCTGGAACTGTCCGTCTGCCTGGTGCTGAAACTGCGCTTTTCTTTTATTCTGTGCGCTTTTTCATCCGGATGAGTCATACTCCACCCTCCCCACACCCCATATTTACCCCCCCCCATCACACACACCCACACACACACACACACACACCCACACACCCCACCTCCATCCCATCCTCCCACCAAACACAAATCCTTGAGCTGTCACAGATTAAAAAGCTTATCACCACGAGGAAATGCAGGATGGCGTTGCATCGAGACAGCAGTGTGGGTGTTTTAATTTTTGAAACTATTAAAACATGTTTAAAAAATTGAAATGTCACCTGCCCTCCTCCATGAGAATATCCTCTTCCCGCCAACGTGGCCCCATTTTAAGATCACGATTGGAATGTGGGATATGAGCTTCAGGGCATGGCTGCATCAGTTTACGCCTACAGAGGATTCCTGCGCCTGCTCCGTGATTTGTGATTTTTTTTAGACGTTGTCGTGATGCTGGTGTGTGTGTGTGTGTGTGTGTGTGTGTGTGTGTGTGTGTGGCTGTGTGGACTCTTGCAGTGGCTTACTGTTGATTTGTTAGACATATGCATAATGTGTTACTAAATAAATACAACATGTGGCTCTATTGATGCTCATGTTGGTCCGTCTGTCTGAGTGGAGGATTTATGGGATGGATAGTAATTACGTTTTTCTACAGGCGTTCATTAGTCCCAGACGATAAATTCTACTGACTTTGATGGTGCTTTGGTGATCTCTCTACTTCACTATTGTGAATTTGAGTGAAATGTATTTTTTTCTTTCTTGTTTTTATTGCCCCAACAGCCAGTGGTGATCTAAGCTAGGGCTCGATGGGATCAGGTTGTGAGGAAGCAGGAAAACATCTGATAATGTCTCTGGTTTGACCCCCAGAGGGAAGTGGGAGTTACATCCCAACGCTGCATGGTTGTCTCTCAGACGGAGGGTTGCTAGCGACGCCTCGCCTTCTTTCTACATTTTGTGCAAACTGTTTGAGCATCTTGTTCCTAAAAGTAACAAGATGCTCTCACTAGATATAAAGGAAGTGTACTTCTTGTCAGATCCCCACAAACTAAACTGAACACTTAGAGGGAGAATGTTTGTGGGACATTGCTGAGAAGTAGTTCATATAATGTTTGGTTCTTTCAGCCTTATCTGTCTGGCTCCCGTCTCAGGGTTTTAGGAGGAACACATCTATAGCAGCATCTCTAATGAGCCACATGTTTCTTTTGTGTCTCACTTCACCAAAACGTTGCACATGTTGCCTAAATCTGCATCGCAGTGCCTTTACGGTGACTTCCCCCTGGCCGTAGACCCACGTGTGTCTGCTGCTTTATCACAGCTGTTGGTTAAAAGGCATAGTTTTTAGAAAGGCATCTTTCCTGCAGTGGTTTGACTTTTTAAAAAAGTAGAGCGAGACATTTTGTCCAGTATGTGGGACGCAGGATGAAACAGGTCACCCACAGGCATCCCCTCAGGGATCACCTTCCCTTCTATCGTCAGCTCATTTCATTTGTAAATATATCATTATCTTTTGGCGTTCTCACCAGCATCGTACCTCCTAAATGTCATCATGTTGGTGTGTTTAGCTCAAAGCCTCAGAGAGCTGCTTGTGTGTCTTCTTCTTTAAAACGTGGTTCTTTGTGTGTAAATACGGAAGTTCCTTCTATCCATCTCTTTATTTATCTCTCTCTTTATTTATCTCTTTATTTATCTCTTTATTTCCCCTCGTGTGTCTTCTTTTTTAAAACGTGGTTCTTTGTGTGTAAATACAGAAGTTCCTTCTGTCCATCTCTTTATTTATCTCTTTATTTCCCCTCGTGTGTCTTCTTCTTTAAAACGTGGTTGTTTGTGTGTAAATACAGAAGTTCCTTCTGTTCATCTCTTTATTTATCTCTTTATTTATCTCTTTATTTCCCCTCGTGTGTCTTCTTCTTTAAAACGTGGTTCTTTGTGTGTAAATACAGAAGTTCCTTCTGTCCATCTCTTTATTTATCTCTTTATTTATCTCTTTATTTCCCCTCGTGTGTCTTCTTCTTTAAAACGTGGTTGTTTGTGTGTAAATACAGAAGTTCCTTCTGTTCATCTCTTTATTTATCTCTTTATTTATCTCTTTATTTCCCCTTGTGTGTCTTCTTCTTTAAAACGTGGTTGTTTGTGTGTAAATACAGAAGTTCCTTCTGTTCATCTCTTTATTTATCTCTTTATTTCCCCTCGTGTGTCTTCTTCTTTAAAACGTGGTTGTTTGTGTGTAAATACAGAAGTTCCTTCTGTCCATCTCCTCATTTATCTCTTTATTTCCCCTCGTGTGTCTTCTTCTTTAAAACGTGGTTGTTTGTGTGTAAATACAGAAGTTCCTTCTGTTCATCTCTTTGTTCATCTCTTTATTTATCTCTTTATTTCCCCTCGTGTGTCTTCTTCTTTAAAACGTGGTTGTTTGTGTGTAAATACAGAAGTTCCTTCTGTTCATCTCTTTATTTATCTCTTTATTTCCCCTCGTGTGTCTTCTTCTTTAAAACGTGGTTGTTTGTGTGTAAATACAGAAGTTCCTTCTGTCCATCTCTTTATTTATCTCTTTATTTCCCCTCGTGTGTCTTCTTCTTTAAAACGTGGTTCTTTGTGTGTAAATACAGAAGTTCCTTCTGTTCATCTCTTTGTTCATCTCTTTATTTATCTCTTTATTTCCCCTCGTGTGTCTTCTTCTTTAAAACGTGGTTGTTTGTGTGTAAATACAGAAGTTCCTTCTGTTCATCTCTTTATTTATCTCTTTATTTCCCCTCGTGTGTCTTCTTCTTTAAAACGTGGTTGTTTGTGTGTAAATACAGAAGTTCCTTCTGTTCATCTCTTTATTTATCTCTTTATTTCCCCTCGTGTGTCTTCTTCTTTAAAACGTGGTTGTTTGTGTGTAAATACAGAAGTTCCTTCTGTCCATCTCCTCATTTATCTCTTTATTTCCCCTCGTGTGTCTTCTTCTTTAAAACGTGGTTGTTTGTGTGTAAATACAGAAGTTCCTTCTGTTCATCTCTTTGTTCATCTCTTTATTTATCTCTTTATTTCCCCTCGTGTGTCTTCTTCTTTAAAACGTGGTTGTTTGTGTGTAAATACAGAAGTTCCTTCTGTTCATCTCTTTATTTATCTCTTTATTTCCCCTCGTGTGTCTTCTTCTTTAAAACGTGGTTGTTTGTGTGTAAATACAGAAGTTCCTTCTGTCCATCTCTTTATTTATCTCTTTATTTCCCCTCGTGTGTCTTCTTCTTTAAAACGTGGTTCTTTGTGTGTAAATACAGAAGTTCCTTCTGTTCATCTCTTTATTTATCTCTTTATTTCCCCTCGTGTGTCTTCTTCTTTAAAACGTGGTTGTTTGTGTGTAAATACAGAAGTTCCTTCTGTTCATCTCTTTATTTATCTCTTTATTTCCCCTCGTGTGTCTTCTTCTTTAAAACGTGGTTGTTTGTGTGTAAATACAGAAGTTCCTTCTGTCCATCTCCTCATTTATCTCTTTATTTCCCCTCGTGTGTCTTCTTCTTTAAAACGTGGTTGTTTGTGTGTAAATACAGAAGTTCCTTCTGTCCATCTCTTTATTTATCTCTTTATTTCCCCTCGTGTGTCTTCTTCTTTAAAACGTGGTTGTTTGTGTGTAAATACAGAAGTTCCTTCTGTTCATCTCTTTGTTCATCTCTTTATTTATCTCTTTATTTTCCCTCGTGTGTCTTCTTCTTTAAAACGTGGCTGTTTGTGTGTAAATACAGAAGTTCCTTCTGTTCATCTCTTTGTTCATCTCTTTATTTATCTCTTTATTTCCCCTTGTGTGTCTTCTTCTTTAAAACGTGGTTGTTTGTGTGTAAATACAGAAGTTCCTTCTGTTCATCTCTTTGTTCATCTCTTTATTTATCTCTTTATTTCCCCTCGTGTGTCTTCTTCTTTAAAACGTGGTTGTTTGTGTGTAAATACAGAAGTTCCTTCTGTCCCTCTCTTTATTTATCTCTTTATTTCCCCTCGTGTGTCTTCTTTTTTAAAACGTGGTTCTTTGTGTGTAAATACAGAAGTTCCTTCTGTCCATCTCTTTATTTATCTCTTTATTTATCTCTTTATTTCCCCTCGTGTGTCTTCTTTTTTAAAACGTGGTTCTTTGTGTGTAAATACAGAAGTTCCTTCTGTCCATCTCTTTATTTATCTCTTTATTTATCTCTTTATTTCCCCTCGTGTGTCTTCTTCTTTAAAACGTGGTTGTTTGTGTGTTAATACAGAAGTTCCTTCTGTTCATCTCTTTATTTATCTTTTTATTTATCTCTTTATTTCCCCTCGTGTGTCTTCTTCTTTAAAACGTGGTTGTTTGTGTGTAAATACAGAAGTTCCTTCTGTTCATCTCTTTGTTCATCTCTTTATTTATCTCTTTATTTCCCCTCGTGTGTCTTCTTCTTTAAAACGTGGTTGTTTGTGTGTAAATACAGAAGTTCCTTCTGTTCATCTCTTTGTTCATCTCTTTATTTATCTCTTTATTTCCCCTCGTGTGTCTTCTTCTTTAAAACGTGGTTGTTTGTGTGTAAATACAGAAGTTCCTTCTGTTCATCTCTTTGGTCATCTCTTTATTTATCTCTTTATTTCCCCTCGTGTGTCTTCTTCTTTAAAACGTGGTTGTTTGTGTGTAAATACAGAAGTTCCTTCTGTCCATCTCTTTGTTCATCTCTTTATTTATCTCTTTATTTCCCCTCGTGTGTCTTCTTCTTTAAAACGTGGTTGTTTGTGTGTAAATACAGAAGTTCCTTCTGTTCATCTCTTTGTTCATCTCTTTATTTATCTCTTTATTTCCCCTTGTGTGTCTTCTTCTTTAAAACGTGGTTGTTTGTGTGTAAATACAGAAGTTCCTTCTGTTCATCTCTTTGTTCATCTCCTTATTTATCTCTTTATTTCCCCTCATGTGTCTTCTTCTTTAAAATGTGGTTCTTTGTGTGTAAATACAGAAGTTCCTTCTGTTCATCTCTTTATTTATCTCTTTATTTATCTCTTTATTTCCCCTTGTGTGTCTTCTTCTTTAAAACGTGGTTGTTTGTGTGTAAATACAGAAGTTCCTTCTGTCCATCTCTTTATTTATCTCTTTATTTATCTCTTTATTTCCCCTCGTGTGTCTTCTTTTTTAAAACGTGGTTCTTTGTGTGTAAATACAGAAGTTCCTTCTGTCCATCTCTTTATTTATCTCTTTATTTCCCCTCGTGTGTCTTCTTCTTTAAAACGTGGTTGTTTGTGTGTAAATACAGAAGTTCCTTCTGTTCATCTCTTTGTTCATCTCTTTATTTATCTCTTTATTTCCCCTCGTGTGTCTTCTTCTTTAAAACGTGGTTGTTTGTGTGTAAATACAGAAGTTCTTTCTGTTCATCTCTTTGTTCATCTCTTTATTTATCTCTTTATTTCCCCTCGTGTGTCTTCTTCTTTAAAACGTGGTTGTTTGTGTGTAAATACAGAAGTTCCTTCTGTTCATCTCTTTGTTCATCTCTTTATTTATCTCTTTATTTCCCCTCGTGTGTCTTCTTCTTTAAAACGTGGTTGTTTGTGTGTAAATACAGAAGTTCCTTCTGTTCATCTCCTTATTTATCTCTTTATTTCCCCTCATGTGTCTTCTTCTTTAAAATGTGGTTCTTTGTGTGTAAATACAGAAGTTCCTTCTGTTCATCTCTTTATTTATCTCTTTATTTCCCCTCGTGTGTCTTTTTCTTTAAAACGTGGTTGTTTGTGTGTAAATACAGAAGTTCCTTCTGTTCATCTCTTTGTTCATCTCTTTATTTATCTCTTTATTTCCCCTCGTGTGTCTTCTTCTTTAAAACGTGGTTGTTTGTGTGTAAATACAGAAGTTCCTTCTGTTCATCTCTTTGTTCATCTCTTTATTTCCCCTCGTGTGTCTTCTTCTTTAAAACGTGGTTGTTTGTGTGTAAATACAGAAGTTCCTTCTGTTCATCTCTTTGTTCATCTCTTTATTTATCTCTTTATTTCCCCTCGTGTGTCTTCTTCTTTAAAACGTGGTTGTTTGTGTGTAAATACAGAAGTTCCTTCTGTTCATCTCCTTATTTATCTCTTTATTTCCCCCCATGTGTCTTCATCTTTAAAATGTGGTTCTTTGTGTGTAAATACAGAAGTTCCTTCTGTTCATCTCTTTATTTATCTCTTTATTTCCCCTCGTGTGTCTTCTTCTTTAAAACGTGGTTGTTTGTGTGTAAATACAGAAGTTCCTTCTGTTCATCTCTTTGTTCATCTCTTTATTTATCTCTTTATTTCCCCTCGTGTGTCTTCTTCTTTAAAATGTGGTTGTTTGTGTGTAAATACAGAAGTTCCTTCTGTTCATCTCTTTGTTCATCTCTTTATTTATCTCTTTATTTCCCCTCGTGTGTCTTCTTCTTTAAAACGTGGCTGTTTGTGTGTAAATACAGAAGTTCCTTCTGTTCATCTCTTTGGTCATCTCTTTATTTATCTCTTTATTTCCCCTCGTGTGTCTTCTTTTTTAAAACGTGGTTGTTTGTGTGTAAATACAGAAGTTCCTTCTGTTCATCTCTTTGTTCATCTCTTTATTTATCTCTTTATTTCCCCTCGTGTGTCTTCTTCTTTAAAACGTGGTTGTTTGTGTGTAAATACAGAAGTTCCTTCTGTTCATCTCTTTGGTCATCTCTTTATTTATCTCTTTATTTCCCCTCGTGTGTCTTCTTCTTTAAAACGTGGTTCTTTGTGTGTAAATACAGAAGTTCCTTCTGTTCATCTCTTTGTTCATCTCTTTATTTATCTCTTTATTTCCCCTCGTGTGTCTTCTTCTTTAAAACGTGGTTGTTTGTGTGTAAATACAGAAGTTCCTTCTGTCCATCTCTTTGGTCATCTCTTTATTTATCTCTTTATTTCCCCTCGTGTGTCTTCTTTTTTAAAACGTGGTTGTTTGTGTGTAAATACAGAAGTTCCTTCTGTCCATCTCTTTGTTCATGTCTTTATTTATCTCTTTATTTCCCCTCGTGTGTCTTCTTTTTTAAAACGTGGTTGTTTGTGTGTAAATACAGAAGTTCCTTCTGTTCATCTCTTTGTTCATCTCTTTTCCCCCCTCCCCCGTAGAGATCTCTGTCAGCCTGCTGTCCGTCATCGTGACATTCTGCGGCATCGTCCTCCTCTCCGTCTCCCTCTTCGTCTCCTGGAAGCTGTGCTGGCTGCCATGGAGAGACAAGGAGGGCGGAGGCCTGAGCCTGACGTCGGGCCTGCTGCCCGGCAGTGCCGGCATCGGGAGCCTCGGGGGCACTGGGGGCTCCTCGCTCCTACCCCCCCTGCTGCAGAGGAAGGAGGGCCACTCCTCCTCCTCGCTCTACCCCTCCCTGGGCCAGCAGGGCCAGCACCACCCCCATTTCTCTGACCTGGTGGGGCTGGAGAGGGGGGAGGGTGGAGGGGTGGTTGGGGGGCCACAGGAGGCCCAGGAGCCCTCCTACCTGGACATGGACTCCTACCCCAACAATGCAGGTGAGACTCACTAATCCCAGTCATGTAACGGCCAATCATTTTAATGTACTTATACACAGTGGAAATATTTCATCTGTGCTGCAGCAGTGTGAGGGATGCTGCCCGTTACTGTTTCAATGGCTTCTCTCAGTATTCAGGGGATATTACTCTTTAATGAATCTCTTATTAAACAAACTGATTATACAGCAGGGAAGTTTGAATCTGTTTCTGAAAGCAGCAGACTGTGTAGAGACATATAACAGTAGAAGGTCCCCTACATGTTAACATATGGCTGTTTTTAGCCTTCACACAAACACATATGCAGAAACATGTTGATTAATGCAGCTTTCAGGCTTCCTTCCCAGAGAGCATGTGATGGTGATGTGGTTGGAAGCTTATTAAGCAGCAATAAGAACACTTTCACACTAAGATCAAGGTTTCTGGTTGAAGGAGTTTTCACTCTGCCGTCGTATTTATTCTGCCTGTCAACCATCAATATTCACAGTCTTAGTTTGCTCCTGCGTCCATACTATATCTCATGTTCTGCTATTGTAAACATGTCTGCTCATCCCTTCCCCCTGTTAATCACTCTCTGTTCAATCAATTGAATACAATCAGTGCGATCAATGCTGCCGCTGTAACGACGGAGCCATATTGTGTTTCTGTCCGTTTTCCTGGCGTCGTTAGGAACGCTGAAGCTGAGTCAGACGTCTCCGGACGTCCCCAATGCCGAGGTGGGAGCCCAGCCCCACAAAGAGCTGCCCAACGCCCACTCCCAGCAGCAGGTCACCTCCCGGTCAGTGCAGCCGCTCTCCTGGGAGTGTGTGTGTGTGTGCACGCGCATGTGTGTGTGTGTGTTGTGCTTCTGCTATTAAACTCGGAGATATAGTGGCGAATAGAAACAGGTCATTAAAGGAAAATCGATTGGAAAAACACGTGATTGAAGATTTAGAAAGGGAGAGTTCTACCTGCTAAAAATGTGTTTTTGTGAGTACGATGTCGGCTTTAATCTCAATCACCTTGATGAAGACTTGTGAGGTCTGTTACACTCTATAGACTTGGTTTTGATCCTCTTCGTATTAAACACTTGCTGAGATATGAGCTGGATCTTCATGTCCGCATGACTCATCAAGAAGCTCTTATTTTTACCACATTATAATTAGTTTTTTTTGTAAAATGTATTCCAAAAGAACCATCATCACACAATCAGTCTTGTTCTGATGACAACATTAATGAGCCATGCATGTGTATGCAAATAAAACCAGTGAATAAACTGCATTAAGATGGTTTACCAGCCGCTGCATCTCTGATCAAGCTGCTGAATCACACTGTTGCATAGCATGCATGCATGTGTGTGTGTGTGTGTGTGTGTGTGTGTGTATTCACCCTTCTTCTGTGTGTATGTTCAGGCCCAAGCCCATGACCCACCAGCTCTCCAGCCCTGATTTCCACGGCGAGGAGAAGGAGCAGGTGACCAGCATCGGGCAGATCAAGCCGGAGCTCTACAGGCCGAAGGGCGACCAGGGCGAAGGCAAGACGGGCGACAACTGTGGCAAGATCAGCTTCCTGCTGCGCTACGCCTTCAAGTAAGTCAGCCAGCTGCACCTCAGGGTTCAAACCTTTAACATGACAACATCATCGCCTCCATGATTTCAAGAGTTTAACTGGAACCAAGCCTGAAGATGCTGCAGCAGCATTCTGATGGGAGGCCCAGTGACTGTCTGGAAACCTGCACACCTCCACCACCACCCAATCACCACACCTCTCCATGTACCTCCACCACCCAATCACCACACCTCTCCATGTACCTCTACCACCCAATCACCACACCTCTCCATGTACCACCACCACCCAATCACAACACCTCTCCATGTACCTCTACCACCCAATCACCACACCTCTCCATGTACCACCACCACCCAATCACCACACCTCTCCATGTACCACCACCACCCAATCACCACACCTCTCCATGTACCTCCACCACCCAATCACCACACCTCTCCATGTACCACCACCACCCAATCACCACACCTCTCCATGTACCACCACCACCCAATCACAACACCTCTCCATGTACCTCCACCACCACCCAATCACCACACCTCTCCATGTACCTCCACCACCACCCAATCACCACACCTCTCCATGTACCACCACCACCCAATCACAACACCTCTCCATGTACCTCTACCACCCAATCACCACACCTCTCCATGTACCACCACCACCCAATCACAACACCTCTCCATGTACCTCTACCACCCAATCACCACACCTCTCCATGTACCACCACCACCCAATCACAACACCTCTCCATGTACCACCACCACCCAATCACAACACCTCTCCATGTACCTCTACCACCCAATCACCACACCTCTCCATGTACCTCTACCACCCAATCACCACACCTCTCCATGTACCTCTACCACCCAATCACCACACCTCTCCATGTACCACCACCACCCAATCACCACACCTCTCCATGTACCACCACCACCCAATCACAACACCTCTCCATGTACCTCTACCACCCAATCACCACACCTCTCCATGTACCTCTACCACCACCCAATCACCACACCTCTCCATGTACCACCACCACCCAATCACAACACCTCTCCATGTACCTCCACCACCCAATCACCACACCTCTCCATGTACCACCACCACCCAATCACAACACCTCTCCATGTACCTCTACCACCCAATCACCACACCTCTCCATGTACCTCTACCACCCAATCACCACACCTCTCCATGTACCACCACCACCCAATCACCACACCTCTCCATGTACCTCTACCACCACCCAATCACCACACCTCTCCATGTACCACCACCACCCAATCACAACACCTCTCCATGTACCTCCACCACCCAATCACCACACCTCTCCATGTACCACCACCACCCAATCACAACACCTCTCCATGTACCTCTACCACCCAATCACCACACCTCTCCATGTACCTCCACCACCACCCAATCACCACACCTCTCCATGTACCACCACCACCCAATCACAACACCTCTCCATGTACCACCACCACCCAATCACAACACCTCTCCATGTACCACCACCACCCAATCACAACACCTCTCCATGTACCTCTACCACCCAATCACCACACCTCTCCATGTACCACCACCACCCAATCACCACACCTCTCCATGTACCACCACCACCCAATCACAACACCTCTCCATGTACCACCACCACCCAATCACCACACCTCTCCATGTACCACCACCACCCAATCACAACACCTCTCCATGTACCACCACCACCCAATCACAACACCTCTCCATGTACCACCACCACCCAATCACCACACCTCTCCATGTACCACCACCACCCAATCACAACACCTCTCCATGTAACCCCCCTTTGGAAGCTACTAAGCGAGGGACCAACGAAGTTTCCTTCATTTCATTCCAAGCCTTTATTTATTCTTGAATCTTTGAGGTTTCTGAGATGGGGATGTTTGCCATCACGGCCCTTAATCATCCATCGGTTGGTCAAGTATTGATTTTAAAACACTAAACTCTGATGCGTCTTGTTTTTTTGCACTACTTTGGTCTTCAAACACTAAGTGGTGTAAGAAGACATTTAGTTTTAACATGAGCTGTGAGAAGCGACGTACTTTCTGTTTATGACGATGAAATAATAATGTGTGAAAAATAAGAACGTTGGTCACTTTAAAAGTACGTGACAAAGTGTCTTCCAAGTGCAGATCAGTTTGCTCCTTTGATGATTCCTTCAATTTTAGATTAGATTCTCTGCCGGGTGAATTTAAACACGCTGTGAGGACTGTATGACGAAAGTGTGTGTGTGTGTGAGTGTGTGTGTGTGTGTGTGTGAGTGTGTGTGTGAGTGTGTGTGAGTGTGTGTGAATCATGTGTGTGTGTGTAGTCTGACATGTAGAAACACTGGGTGAAAGTGCTGATGGACAGAAAGAGCGAGAGGCCGTTCCAGCCATGAATTATAAATGGCCAGCCACTTTAAACAGCAGCTTGCCAACACATAATAACCCAGACTGTTATCGCTGGATGTAGAGGATTAACACCGGGAGGTTCATCAGAAGAACATGTATAACATGTATAAACAGGCAGACATGCAGCTGTGTGTTGGTGTGTTAGTGTGAGCCCCAGCTGTCTGGTGTAACAGTCAGAATAACAATGTCAATCTTCCCCCGTCCGCTGGGAAAAGGCCGTTCTATTGACGATCCCATTAAAAGCTGACACATTTCCTCCGTGGGAATAACAGCTCGCTGTCGGCTATTGTCTGTTCCCCCCCGCTCCAGCAGTACGAGGTGTATATCCTCCTCCTTCACAGCAGCCACGCTGGCTAATGATGGTGACCACCATCATGTCTCAGAAACCCCCCCGGATTAAAGGATCATTCCATATCTGAATCCATCCCCGTGTCTCGTCTTCTCCCTGATGTGATGTCATCGTGTCTCGTCTTCTCCCTGATGTGATGTCATCGTGTCTCGTCTTCTCCCTTATTGGATGCCCGTGTGTCGTCTTCTCCCTGATTGGATGCCTGTGTGTCGTCTTCTCCCTGATGTGATGTCATCGTGTCTCGTCTTCTCCCTGATGTGATGTCATCGTGTCTCGTCTTCTCCCTGATGTGATGTCATCGTGTGTCGTCTTCTCCCTTATTGGATGCCCGTGTGTCGTCTTCTCCCTGATTGGATGCCCGTGTGTCGTCTTCTCCCTGATTGGATGCCTGTGTGTCGTCTTCTCCCTGATGTGATGTCATCGTGTCTCGTCTTCTCCCTGATGTGATGTCATTGTGTGTCGTCTTCTCCCTGATTGGATGCCCGTGTGTCGTCTTCTCCCTGATTGGATGCCCGTGTGTCGTCTTCTCCCTGATTGGATGCCCGTGTCTTGTCTTCTCCCTTATCGGATGCCCGTGTGTCGTCTTCTCCCTGATTGGATGCCCGTGTCTCGTCTTCTCCCTGATTGGATGCCCATGTGTCGTCTTCTCCCTGATGTGATGTCATCGTGTCTCGTCTTCTCCCTGATGTGATGTCATCGTGTCTCGTCTTCTCCCTGATGTGATGTCATCGTGTCTCGTCTTCTCCCTTATTGGATGCCCGTGTGTCGTCTTCTCCCTGATTGGATGCCTGTGTGTCGTCTTCTCCCTGATGTGATGTCATCGTGTCTCGTCTTCTCCCTTATTGGATGCCCGTGTGTCGTCTTCTCCGTGATTGGATGCCCGTGTGTCGTCTTCTCCCTTATTGGATGCCCGTGTGTCGTCTTCTCCCTGATTGGATGCCTGTGTGTCGTCTTCTCCCTGATGTGATGTCATCGTGTCTCGTCTTCTCCCTGATTGGATGCCCGTGTCTTGTCTTCTCCCTTATCGGATGCCCGTGTGTCGTCTTCTCCCTGATGTGATGTCATTGTGTGTCGTCTTCTCCCTGATTGGATGCCCGTGTGTCGTCTTCTCCCTGATTGGATGCCCGTGTCTTGTCTTCTCCCTTATCGGATGCCCGTGTGTCGTCTTCTCCCTGATTGGATGCCCGTGTCTCGTCTTCTCCCTGATGTGATGTCATTGTGTGTCGTCTTCTCCCTGATGTGATGTCATCGTGTCTCGTCTTCTCCCTGATTGGATGCCCGTGTGTCGTCTTCTCCCTGATTGGATGCCCGTGTCTCGTCTTCTCCCTGATGTGATGTCATTGTGTGTCGTCTTCTCCCTGATGTGATGTCATCGTGTCTCGTCTTCTCCCTGATTGGATGCCTGTGTCTCGTCTTCTCCCTGATGTGATGTCATCGTGTCTCGTCTTCTCCCTTATTGGATGCCCGTGTGTCGTCTTCTCCCTGATTGGATGCCCGTGTGTCGTCTTCTCCCTGATGTGATGTCATCGTGTCTCGTCTTCTCCCTTATTGGATGCCCGTGTGTCGTCTTCTCCCTGATTGGATGCCCGTGTGTCGTCTTCTCCCTGATTGGATGCCTGTGTGTCGTCTTCTCCCTGATGTGATGTCATCGTGTCTCGTCTTCTCCCTGATGTGATGTCATTGTGTGTCGTCTTCTCCCTGATTGGATGCCTGTGTCTCGTCTTCTCCCTTATTGGATGCCTGTGTGTCGTCTTCTCCCTGATGTGATGTCATCGTGTCTCGTCTTCTCCCTTATTGGATGCCCGTGTGTCGTCTTCTCCCTGATTGGATGCCCGTGTGTCGTCTTCTCCCTGATGTGATGTCATCGTGTCTCGTCTTCTCCCTTATTGGATGCCCGTGTGTCGTCTTCTCCCTGATTGGATGCCCGTGTGTCGTCTTCTCCCTGATTGGATGCCTGTGTGTCGTCTTCTCCCTGATGTGATGTCATCGTGTCTCGTCTTCTCCCTGATGTGATGTCATTGTGTGTCGTCTTCTCCCTGATTGGATGCCTGTGTCTCGTCTTCTCCCTTATTGGATGCCTGTGTGTCGTCTTCTCCCTGATGTGATGTCATCGTGTCTCATCTTCTCCCTGATGTGATGTCACCGTGTGTCGTCTTCTCCCTTATTGGATGCCCGTGTGTCGTCTTCTCCCTTATTGGATGCCCGTGTGTCGTCTTCTCCCTGATTGGATGCCCGTGTGTCGTCTTCTCCCTGATGTGATGTCATCGTGTCTCATCTTCTCCCTGATGTGATGTCATCGTGTCTCATCTTCTCCCTGATGTGATGTCATCGTGTCTCGTCTTCTCCCTGATTGGATGTCATCGTGTCTCATCTTCTCCCTGATGTGATGTCATCGTGTCTCATCTTCTCCCTGATGTGATGTCACCGTGTGTCGTCTTCTCCCTTATTGGATGCCCGTGTGTCGTCTTCTCCCTTATTGGATGCCCGTGTGTCGTCTTCTCCCTGATGTGATGTCATCGTGTCTCATCTTCTCCCTGATGTGATGTCATCGTGTCTCGTCTTCTCCCTGATGTGATGTCATCGTGTCTCATCTTCTCCCTGATGTGATGTCATCGTGTCTTTTCTTCTCCCTTATTGGATGCCCGTGTGTCGTCTTCTCCCTGATTGGATGCCCGTGTGTCGTCTTCTCCCTGACGTGATGTCATCGTGTCTCGTCTTCTCCCTTATTGGATGCCCGTGTGTCGTCTTCTCCCTGATTGGATGCCCGTGTGTCGTCTTCTCCCTGACGTGATGTCATCGTGTCTCGTCTTCTCCCTTATTGGATGCCCGTGTGTCGTCTTCTCCCTGATTGGATGCCCGTGTGTCGTCTTCTCCCTGATGTGATGTCATCGTGTCTCGTCTTCTCCCTGATGTGATGTCATCGTGTCTCGTCTTCTCCCTGATGTGATGTCATCGTGTGTCGTCTTCTCCCTGATGTGATGTCATCGTGTCTCGTCTTCTCCCTGATGTGATGTCATCGTGTCTCGTCTTCTCCCTTATTGGATGCCCGTGTGTCGTCTTCTCCCTGATTGGATGCCCCGTGTGTCGTCTTCTCCCTGATTGGATGCCCGTGTGTCGTCTTCTCCCTGACGTGATGTCATCGTGTCTCGTCTTCTCCCTTATTGGATGCCCGTGTGTCGTCTTCTCCCTGATTGGATGCCCGTGTGTCGTCTTCTCCCTGACGTGATGTCATCGTGTCTCATCTTCTCCCTGATGTGATGTCATCGTGTCTCGTCTTCTCCCTGATGTGATGTCATCGTGTCTCATCTTCTCCCTGATGTGATGTCATCGTGTCTTTTCTTCTCCCTTATTGGATGCCCGTGTGTCGTCTTCTCCCTGATTGGATGCCCGTGTGTCGTCTTCTCCCTGACGTGATGTCATCGTGTCTCGTCTTCTCCCTTATTGGATGCCCGTGTGTCGTCTTCTCCCTGATTGGATGCCCGTGTGTCGTCTTCTCCCTGACGTGATGTCATCGTGTCTCGTCTTCTCCCTTATTGGATGCCCGTGTGTCGTCTTCTCCCTGATTGGATGCCCGTGTGTCGTCTTCTCCCTGATGTGATGTCATCGTGTCTCGTCTTCTCCCTGATGTGATGTCATCGTGTCTCGTCTTCTCCCTGATGTGATGTCATCGTGTGTCGTCTTCTCCCTGATGTGATGTCATCGTGTCTCGTCTTCTCCCTGATGTGATGTCATCGTGTCTCGTCTTCTCCCTTATTGGATGCCCGTGTGTCGTCTTCTCCCTGATTGGATGCCCCGTGTGTCGTCTTCTCCCTGATTGGATGCCCGTGTGTCGTCTTCTCCCTGACGTGATGTCATCGTGTCTCGTCTTCTCCCTTATTGGATGCCCGTGTGTCGTCTTCTCCCTGATTGGATGCCCGTGTGTCGTCTTCTCCCTGACGTGATGTCATCGTGTCTCGTCTTCTCCCTTATTGGATGCCCGTGTGTCGTCTTCTCCCTGATTGGATGCCCGTGTGTCGTCTTCTCCCTGATGTGATGTCATCGTGTCTCGTCTTCTCCCTTATTGGATGCCCGTGTGTCGTCTTCTCCCTGATTGGATGTCATCGTGTCTCGTCTTCTCCCTGATGTGATGTCATCGTGTTTATCGCCTTAATTGGATGTGATTCAGAGGTAAACACGTGTCCTGATTGGCCGCGGTGGCGTTGTCAACGAGCGTGTCTGATCTGTGATTGGAGGAGGACGTTCCGGGGTCACCGGCGGCTGATGGGCCCTCGGCCCCTGAAGTTCAGGCTGCTCTCCTGAAGCAGCTAATGAAGTGCTGACACGCCGCTAACGAGGGGAGACGCGGCTAACGAGGTCTGATTAAAGGCCTCCGAGCATCTTCATCTTTGTCTGCTAATTAAATACACAACCAACGGTAATGGAGTCGCAGACTCCGGATGGAGCAGCCCAACGTACACGTGTGTGTGTGTGTGTGTGTGTGTGTGTGTGTGTGTGTGTGCGATATGAGCACCTTTTATACTATTTTTGAAGCAAACATTTATCTTTAAACATTTGAATACCAATTATCCACGTTTACAATATACTATTATTTCATGTTATCAGTGAAATAACACTAAAACTGTTCTTGAAAGCCAGAATATGTATTTGTCCACAAATAATATTAAATATTTGCATGCATAATTAACACGTTTATGAGTCTATCATTACTGTAGAGCATAAACAATAAGTAACAATAAGTAACCGACCGGCCATTTGGCACAATTCTCATAACTGATTGTTTGAGGCATTTTATGAAAGCAAAAACAATCCCAGATTATCACATTTCAATAAGTTGATGCTTTTCTCTGTTTTATACCAAGGTGACTCAGGAAAACCTATTTTTAATTGTTTACAATTACAGAAAATAATTAGCAGATTCCTTTGAATACATACCAATAAAACATAATAAACATATAATAATAAACAGTTCTGGATTATCCAGCTTCCATCCACAGCATCATAAAACAGGAGTTACTTCTTATAATAATAATTGTATCTGTAATTATAGGACGGTCATTGTGGGGAACCGGTATTTTAGATTCTGGTGTTCGCAGCTGGATTACAGGTTTTTCCTTCAAATCAATAAGAATGAGAAGCAAATGAAACACATGTTAGTTGTTCTGTAGAGATGATCATTATAAGCTTTTCATTCATTATAAGGGCTTCCTTTAGATTCATTCATCCCGTGACAGGAGAGCACGTCTACTTCCTCCTAAAACAGATTCATTCATTTAAATACTTCTTATAGTATTTAACAGAAGAAGTACAATCTCCAAAATAAACATTATGGAGATTTTATACATCAGTAAGCATCTGGTGACCCGTAAACGGATCTCACCGCCGTTTGGAAGCTCAAATAAACGTGGAGAGAATGAAACAGTGGAATGAAGTGCTGGTGCATTGTGTTTAGTGTCTCTCTCTCTCTCTCTCTCTCTCTCTCTCTCTCTCATCTGTGCTCACATTTAACATCGCTGTTCTGGTTGTTGCTAGCTTCAGAGAAACGCCACCTCCCACACCAGTGTGTGTGTGTGTGTGTGTGTGGGTTGATCCTGTCTGGGTCTCATAGATTATTTGTGTAAATGTGTACGACCCCCGCCTTTTTATGCCTTTTTTATGAGTATTCCAAAGTCTAATGGAGTTTGCTGTGTGTGTGTGTGTGTGTGTGTGTGTGTGTGTCCCAGTACGGAGCAGTTGGTGGTGAAGATCCTGAAAGCTCTGGACCTGCCAGCTAAGGATGCCAACGGCTTCTCTGACCCGTATGTGAAGATCTACCTGCTGCCAGACAGGAAGAAGAAATACCAGACGAAGGTGCACACACACACACACACACACACACCCACGGGGAATCATTACAGTTCTCACTAATGTAATCTAATCTAATCTCAGCCCATCATTTATTCACCACGATGTGCTGGGGACTCTGACGGAGCGACTCAGCCGTTTGAGGACGAGCAGAGTCAATATTTGATCTCAGGACGTTCTGTACAGGAAACGTCCTCAAAATACCCTCGTCTGGTTTATTCTCTGTGGATGTGAGATTTAGGAGCTCAGAAAACCTCACGAGGTGAGATTCTGTGTTATACATCCATAAATATCACCGGCACGTGAAGCTGCAGCAGTTTGAAGTGAAGCCCCTCTTTGTGTGACGGTCTCTTCTAGATCACAAAAGCCCATTCAAAAGCAGTGAATGCATTCACGCCACTCATTTGCATAATACTGCTCCCCTTTTGTTTAAAGTCTACATGATTGTTTCATTTCAGTCCCATATTTCTGCCATGCTTTCATCCCTCCAGCTGATTTTCAAAAAAGAGGAAACAGACGTCACCTTCTGGTTCAGGCCGTCTCCGTCGGCAACGCCTTTAATCCAGAGCTAACAAGTAATCATCGCGTGCTAATAAGCCGGAGTGACAGACTCGCTCATGCACACACAAAAGTTGGATTCAGAAAGCCTGTGTCACATTTTAATTATCACATCTTTATTGCATGACAGCATTCTTTCAAAGCAAATAAATCCCACAAAGTAAACCAACAACTCATCATTTAAATGCAATGTGTTCAAATGACGCTTTTCCATCAGGCTTTATTCCTAACGATCCGTTTTCTGTTGGAAAGAAGAAAAACACACAGAATGGAGGTGAACTGACCTTGACACGTAGACAAACATTACCAGAATGAAAGCCTGTACCTGTATACGCTGGCTTTAAACTTCGTTTGAAGCTCTTTTATTTCATTTCAGCATTGATTCCATTTTTTCATCCCACAAGAAACAGGAAGAAATCCACTTCTCTGCCTCCGGCTGCTGCTGCTGGAGGTTAATCACGTTGCTCAAGGTCGTTTCTGCCAGGGAGGCGGATGCAAGCCCTCTGGAATCGTCTTGTTTCTGTAGGAATGTAGATTTAAAATACCGTTTCATGACATGCACATGTCTGTGCTGCTGCTTTCATCTGCAGCCGGTCTAATCGTTATATTCAGAGGCTCTGGTTCGGGTCTCTGGGCGGTTTGAAGCAAGAAAATGGGCGAAAAACGAACACAATAAAAAACACTGTTGTCTAAACGTTTCACCGCGGCAACGAGAGCTCGGCGCCCAAAGATGTACCTTCAATAAAGAAAATGAGGATCTCATTGATTTCTGCTTTCAGGGAGAAAAAAGAGCAAAATATCTCCAGTTTGGTGTCACTTACATAAGAAGATAGAAGTTTTTAAATGTGAGACACAAAGAAAGAAGCCTTCATTTGACAGCATTTACTATAAAAAATGGAATAATATTTGTCTGATTGAGGAGATCCGGTCGCCTCCTGTTAAAATGGACTTTACTGGGCAGAAGATGGAATATCTTTCATCCCAGCGGAAATACAATAAACACGTCTTTGAGGATTCTCGGCTCATCATCGTTGAAGAACTCTTGAATGTAAATAAATGACATTAAAACCATAAACTGGAGGGTATAAACCAGGAAATCTAATGCTTTAGATTACAACAACACCAATTACTGTGTTAATTATTCAGAATATATATATACGGTATCAATAAAATACTTACTGGGTGCTAAACAGACACACATACGGAGTGTTTTTAATGGGTTTCAAGGTAATGGGGAAACATCGTCAAAGTTCTACTTTAATTTTCTCTTTAAATAATGACACATTTACACGTTTTTTAAATATTGAGTGTACATGATTGATTTTTTATGGCTGCCATCAGCCTGGGAAGAAGGTGTAGCTATGACTATTGAATTGTTTTGTGTCTGTATTTATTTTAAATGATGATAATATTAGATCGTACCACTTTTTCTGATGCATGTGGGCCGTCCCATGTCAACCCTGCCCCCTCTGATGAGAGTGAAGTCCTTTGACCCTGTTTTTTGACTAAATGATGATAATCTGTGGCGTCTAACCCGGTCCACCCCCCCAGGTCCACAGGAAGACCCTGAACCCGGTCTTCAACGAGACCTTCCAGTTCGGCGTGCCGCTGAACGAGCTACATTCCAGGAAGCTGCATTTCTCCGTGTACGACTTCGACCGCTTCTCCAGGCACGACCTGATTGGCCAGGTGGTGGTGGACAACCTGCTGGACTTCAGCGAGGGCAGCGGGGACAAGCCGGTGTGGAGGGACATCGTGGAGGGCACCGCGGTGAGAGTTAGATATATCAAACCGAGCTTCAAAGAGCCAGAAACATAAAGACAGATATGTCTAATAAACATAGGACCATGTCTGCCCACATATGAGTATAAAACCAACATGTGGATATGCTGCTGCTGTCATGTGACCAGAGTCCTGGTGTTATAGCAAATATTCACACAACACAATTAAGTCAAAGGTTTTAAAGCATTCAGCGTAAATCAGTGTTCAGTGTGTGTGTTTAGTGTGTGTGTTCAATGTGTGTGTTCAGTGTGTGTGTGTTCAGTATGTGTGTTCAGTATGTGTGGGCCCTAGTTTCGTAGACCAGCGCAGGGCGGCGCAGGGTGGCGCAGCCGGCGCAGTGCAAGTTTCGACCCGCGCAGCCTTGCGCACCGTCAGTTTGGCAGTTTGGTGGATCGCCTGCGCCAAGATGGGTGTGGCGGCGCAGCAGGGGGAGGCGTCACAGATTCAGCTTGGCGTAGCGGAAGTTTCGTGGCAAAAAGCCTCGCCGAGACTGCGCTGAAAGCTCGCCAGCTCCAACCTGGTCTACTTTCGGCGCAAGGCGTAAATAAAGTCCATTGATTCAATGCGAATCACAGCTGGCGGATCGGAAGTTTGGCGGACCGGCGCGCAGTGCGCACACGTCACCGAGACCTCACAGGCAGGTTTCCACAGTTCCAGGCACATTTAAATGCAATAAATAATCACAACAAACACTATTTAATGCAGCTAATTGAATCAACACATGAATTTAGATCTATATAGATGGTCTCGTCACATCTGACGTCAGATCAAAGGCGGATGGCACGCGTAACGGAAACTCAGCCTCTCGGACCAAAACATCTCCCTCTCTCTCTCCTGTTTTTATAATATGGGCATTGTTATTATTATGATACGCACGCACAGCGCGTGATGCACGTGGTGGGAGCGGCGGCGCTGCTTCTGTCATCGGGTTGTCAAGTGACGGATCTTGCACTGAACCTCCCCTAACGCATTAAAGGAGAGGAGAGGAGCTTATTTGATTGGTGAAGATCTGAATCGGCTGTATTAATCCCAGTCCACGCCTCGTCTCCTCCTCGTCTCCCACTCACGCCTTCTTCTCCTCCCTCTTTCCCACTTGCGCCGGTGGGCGAGACGGGAGGTGTGCCTGCGCGAGCCTGCGCGGAGCACGAAACTTGCAAAGTCCAGGCGGACACGCCCCGTCGGCGCGGCGCAGGTGCGCTGAAAGCTGACTGCACCTGGTCTACGAAACTAGGGCCCTGTGTGTTCAGTTTGTGTGTGTTCAGTGTGTGTTCAGTGTGTGTGTTCAGTGTGTGTGTTCAGTGTGTGTGTGTTCAGTGTGTGTGTTCAGTGTGTGTGTGTGTGTGTTCAGTGTGTGTTCAGTGTGTGTGTTCAGTGTGTGTGTGTTCAGTATGTGTGTGTTCAGTGTGTGTTCAGTGTGTGTGTTCAGTGTGTGTGTTCAGTGTGTGTGTGTTCAGTGTGTGTGTTCAGTGTGTGTGTGTTCAGTGTGTATGTGTTCAGTATGTGTGTGTTCAGTATGTGTGTGTTCAGTGTGTGTGTTCAGTGTGTGTGTTCAGTGTGTGTGTGTTCAGTATGTGTGTGTTCAGTGTGTGTGTTCAGTGTGTGTGTTCAGTATGTGTGTGTTCAGTGTGTGTGTTCAGTGTGTGTGTTCAGTGTGTGTGTGTTCAGTGTGTGTGTTTAGCGTGTGTGTTCAGTATGTGTGTGTTCAGTGTGTGTGTTCAGTGTGTGTGTGTTCAGTGTGTGTGTTCAGTGTGTGTGTGTGTGTGTTCAGTGTGTGTGTTCAGTGTGTGTGTTCAGTGTGTGTGTGTTCAGTATGTGTGTGTTCAGTGTGTGTGTTCAGTATGTGTGTGTTCAGTATATGTGTGTTCAGTGTGTGTGTTCAGTATGTGTGTGTTCAGTGTGTGTGTTCAGTGTGTGTGTGTTCAGTGTGTGTGTTCAGTGTGTGTGTGTTCAGTGTGTGTGTGTTCAGTGTGTGTGTTCAGTATGTGTGTGTTCAGTATGTGTGTGTTCAGTGTGTGTGTTCAGTGTGTGTGTGTTCAGTGTGTGTGTTCAGTGTGTGTGTGTTCAGTGTGTGTGTTCAGTGTGTGTGTGTTTAGTGTGTGTGTGTTTAGTGTGTGTGTTCAGTGTGTGTGTTCAGTGTGTGTGTGTTTAGTGTGTGTGTTCAGTGTGTGTGTTTAGCGTGTGTGTTCAGTGTGTGTGTGTTCAGTGTGTGTGTTCAGTGTGTGTGTGTTTAGTGTGTGTGTTCAGTGTGTGTGTTTAGCGTGTGTGTTCAGTGTGTGTGTGTTCAGTGTGTGTGTGTTCAGTGTGTGTGTGTTTAGTGTGTGTGTTCAGTGTGTGTGTTTAGTGTGTGTGTTTAGCGTGTGTGTGTTCAGTGTGTGTGTGTTCAGTGTGTGTGTGTTCAGTGTGTGTGTGTTTAGTGTGTGTGTTCAGTGTGTGTGTGTTTAGTGTGTGTGTTTAGCGTGTGTGTTCAGTGTGTGTGTGTTCAGTGTGTGTGTTCAGTGTGTGTGTGTTTAGTGTGTGTGTTTAGCGTGTGTGTTCAGTGTGTGTGTGTTCAGTGTGTGTGTGTTTAGTGTGTGTGTTCAGTGTGTGTGTTCAGTGTGTGTGTTTAGCGTTTGTGTTCAGTGTGTGTGTGTGTTCAGTGTGTGTGTTCAGTGTGTGTGTGTTTAGTGTGTGTGTTTAGCGTGTGTGTTCAGTGTGTGTGTGTTCAGTGTGTGTGTGTTCAGTGTGTGTGTGTTTAGTGTGTGTGTTCAGTGTGTGTGTTCAGTGTGTGTGTTTAGCGTTTGTGTTCAGTGTGGGAAGTATCGATGAGCCACTCAGGAGCCACAGTGCTACCATGTGACCTGAATACCAGCGGAGTCGTCACTGCCATGGCGACCACAGGCAGCGAGAAGATCAGTAGATGGAGGGAGGGGGAGGGGTGTGAGTGTGTGTGTGTGTGTGTGTGTGTGTGTGGGTGTGTGTGATATAAAACCCTGGAGAATCTCTGCTTAACACTCCTCTACTCGGGGACATCAACAGATTGGCATATGATTCATTTACAGTGACGGCACGTCCCCTCTGCCTAAACACTCTGCCCGTCTGTATTAGGACGCCCGCTGTCCCCCCCGTCTCCCCCCGTCTCCCCCCGTCTGCCCCCGTCTCCCCCCCGTCTCACCCCCCCCCCCCCCCCCCCCCCCCCCCCCCATCCATCACAGACTCCTCTCCGGCCGCCGACAATCACAGCACGCCGAGGGCTGTTTCTGATGCCATGTGTGTGTCATCACGGCGCCCCTGCTTCATTTCTGATCCCCCTGTCTGTGTGTGTGTGTGTGTGTGTGTGTGTGTGTGTTTGTGTGTGTGTGTGTGTGTGTGTTGTGTGTGTGACCTACAGGAGAAGGCTGATCTCGGGGAGCTTAATTTCTCGCTGTGTTACCTGCCCACTGCAGGCAGGCTCACCGCTACAGTCATCAAGGCCACCAACCTCAAAGCCATGGACCTGACCGGCTTCTCAGGTGAACACACACACACACACACACACACACGCCTGCAGGCAGTCTAAACTGGAAAGTTATTAAAAGGTAAAATATGACAGAACATCTGTGGATTCCTTGAGTTATTTTTAGATTTATAGTTTGTATTTTATTCTTATTTATTGATTGATAACTGGTCAAACATGCAGATATCCAGATATTATTTACAAGTAAACATGGTGCCAGTTTCTTGAAATAAAAGAGAAACTGAAGCCCCTGTTTTTACTGTAAAACCTCTTTAAAACGTGTTACTTCCTGTTTCCTCGTACTGCAGGTAAAAAACAACACGTTTGGGCAAAAAGACATTTTTAAAAACTCTTTGCTAAATAATTCCTGAAGTGCATCGAGCGTCACCGGATCGATCTTTTCTAACTGAGCTGGAGAATCTGTACTTTATAAATATATCACCTGCAGCTATAACGTGTACAAATACACACAACAACAGTAGAAATGTGTTATAATGCAGCAGCAGCGGATAAATCCAGAAACAAACAGTAGTTTTACCAGCGAGGAGGCTGTGGAGTCAATGCGATCACAAATTCTAATATTGAGCTTGTGGAAAAGGGCAATGTGAAGGCTTCATTCTGCGGTTCTCCTTCAGTCGGAGACGCGATCGCCACGCGACGCCCTTTCAGACGAAATGTGATCTTAAACATAACGACTGCACCGCGTAATTATCGTTAAGTCATCCCCAGATGATTGCAGGCGCCTTCAAAGATGCTTTAAAATGGGAGTCCTGTGTGTGTGTGTGTGTGTGTGTGTGTGTGGGGGGCTGCTGTCACTGAGCTGCACATGTCGAATGGATAACCGAAGTGCTTTTCTCCCTTTGTGTTGTTAATCCAGCTTTGCCGAGGTGACTTGATTTTTATGCCTATTATGTGTAACAGAAACCTGAGAGCACAAACCTAACAGAGCCCCCCTCGTCTTCCTCCTCCCCCCCTCATCTTCCTTTCCTCCTCGTCTTCCTCTCACTCCTCCTCCTCCTCGCCCACTTGTCTTCCTCTCACTACTCCCCCCTCCTCCTCCTCCCCCCCTCGTCTTCCTCTCCTCCTCCTCCTCCCCCCCCACAGACCCGTACGTGAAGGCCTCTCTGATCTGTGACGGCCGGCGTCTGAAGAAGAGGAAGACGTCCATCAAGAAGAACACGCTGAACCCCACGTACAACGAGGCGCTGGTGTTCGACATCCCTAACGAGAACATCGAGAGCGTCTCCATCATCATCGCCGTGATGGACTACGACTGGTGAGCATATAAGCATCGCTCCTTCACATACACAGATATCCGACATGAGCATATCGGCCGTCGCAGAATCACAGTATCGTGATGTTATCGTGGGCAAAAATATCGCGATGTTATCGTATCGTGGGCAAAATCTTGTAGATTGTGATATTATGGTATCATTTATTACATTTTGGTGGTGTGTTGAATACGACGAAGCCCCTCCTGGTGGACGCCCCCCCCCATGAATAAGCATGGTTTCTGCTGATAGTGAAGGGGAGGTGCAACCCTGCAGTGTGTGTGTGTGTGTGTGTGTGTGTGTGTGTGTGTGTGTCTGACAGCAACACTTGGCAGGTTGATGTGTTTGTGTTGATGCTCCGCCCCCCCACCATGTCGTCTGCCCTCCGTTTGGCATCTCTATAGGTGTGTGCTTTTCTGCGTCTGTGCTCGTGCTGCCCCCCCGCTGACATCCAGCTTTTATGCAGCGCTGTGTGTGTGTGTGTGTGTGTGTGTGTGTTTGTGTGTGTGTGCGTCTGTATGAACCAAGATTCAATATCCTTCCTTGGCTGCTGTTCTCTCCTCCCAGTACTCCAGGTTGATAAATGAGTCTCTCGCTGCCTCCTGTTTCTTACGAGCCCCATGTCTCCCTCCCCTCTCTCGCCCCTGCTTTATTACCCCCCCCCCCCCCCCCCCCCCCCCCCGCTGCATGTCAGCATCGGTCACAACGAGGTTATAGGGATGTGTCGCGTGGGCAGCGAGGCCGACGGGCCGGGGAGGGAGCACTGGACGGCCATGCTGGCCAATCCACGCAAACCAATAGAGCACTGGCATCAGCTTGTGGAGGTAATGTGTGTGTGTGTGTGTGTGTGTGTGTGTGTGTGTTTTATGATGATTATCAGAAGGATTACAGTAGTAGTGATAGTAGTATTGAACTAAAGGTACATAAACATAGGAGTGAAAAATATATATTCCAAGGTTTTCCTTAAGAAAAACAAGCAGTACCAATATTTTAAAATATATTCCATGGCCAGTAACGGTGGTACGAAGTATGTATCTAAGTATTAGCAGAGACATTCCCAACATTTCCACTGAATGAGCTCAATAAGCAAAATCTATATCTAAAATCTAAAATGATAAAATGTGGAAATACTTGAAATTGTATGTAGAGCAAATAGCTCTTTGTGCTTATTTTATTGCAGAGAGTTAGATGATCGATAACACTCTCATATCTATATGCAGCCTTTTAGCTTAGCTTAGCTTAGCTTAGCAGAGCTAACCTGCCATTTCAATACATCATTTCATTTTTACACTTAATCCTGAAGTGCTTTATTTGGTGATAATGACGCTGCACATTATCGTGCTTATGGCTCCTAAAGAAATGGATAATTTGAAACACACTATTGATCATGTAAAATGATCTAGATCCACAGCACTACAGGTAAGAGGATATATTTGGGTGAACTGTTCCTTTAATCACCAAACAAGTATAGCAGTGAGGTTTTAGGCAATGAATCTTAAATGTCTTTTATATGACACAAATACTGCTTCAGCATGACACAGCACTTTCCAGAGTGAAATGGCTAAAATAAGTTATTTTTATCCTGAAAGGCCTAAATATTCCATCTCATTCCCAGAAATCTGACCACGGTTGTGTCCAGATTTGTTTGGCAGCACTTTGTTTGTTTTACTTATTTTAAAGTGGCTTTTTCCCCTCCAGTGTAAATCTTAACATTTCACTTATTTCTGAGTGTATGAAATGTGCTTCTTTTCATCATGAATAATTAACATTCTGTTTTTTTTTCTCCTCTCAGGAAAAAGCAATCGGTACGTTCGTGTCGAAGACTGCGACGGCGTCCTCCCCCAAGCCTCACATCGTGGTGGACAGTCCTCACTCCGACTAAACACCAGGGGTTAGTGTCTCAGCACACACACACACACACACACGCACACACACACACACGTCTGTGAAGTCAGATTGGTACAGGAGGTCTTTAGGGGCGGGGCCTAACCGTGATCCAGTATAGAGATGTGGGAGTTTGAAGGCAGCAGCATCTGTATAATCTCCATGTTACAGGGTTATGTAACCCCCCCCTCTCCACACTTACACTACTGCATAGTCTCTCGCCCCCCTACCGTCTCTCCTTCTAAATGCGTCTCTTCTTTCCTCAGGTCATCCCATCATCTCTCCAGACTTCCCTTTTCCTTCCTCTCATCTGTGAATAATTCTCTCCATCAAAGAACGAGAGACGCGGAGACGCTAGCGTCCGACGTTCTGCTCCCGCTAATGAATCCTCCCAAGTCCTGTATGCCGAACTAACAGCATCCATCACAAGCTACACGATGAGCATCAGGCCCCATACACACACACACACACACACTGGACTGATTTCATAACTGTAAAAATGTGTGACTAGTAAGGGAACACACACACACACAGGGATACACACAGAGTTTGTAGTATGTGTAGTTCATGTGTGCTTCAGTGTCGTATCTCATCGAGGAGGAGTTTCTGTGAAATCAAACAAAAAAAGAAGGAACGCCGTCGTCAAGCGGTCGTTTCCAATCAGGACCAAAGGTTCACAGACTGGAAAGAAGAAATCACTATGTCGATATTTTTCTTTGCAGTATTGGTGTACAGTTTATGGCGTACTGTATGAGGAGGAAACACACATCTCATGTAGTACCAAAGCAAGGTGGATTCTCTCGGCAGCATCCCCTCGGACTGGACTGGCTGATTTTCTCCGAGGGAAAGTCTTTATTGATGTCAGAGGAGATCATGAGGAACAGGACTCATCGGTCTCAGCATGTTACGCAACCTTGAAATGTGTCCCTCTTCTTCCTCGTGCTCTTCATCATCATCAGTCGTCGTGTGATACGTACATATATACACACACCCGTCAGGAACAAGGAGCTTCTTCACGCCATTTTAACCCAGGAGGCCACGGCGTCCCGACACACATGTGGCTGTCCTCTGGACCCGAACCTCCCTGATGTGGGACCTGAATCAGGACCTGGGTCAGGACCTGGGTCAGGACCTGGATCAGGACGAGGACCGGCATCTGTTTGGAGTTTGGACTTTATCCCCAACAGGAAACCGGACGTCACCACATTTTTAATTCTTCTATCATTCCAGGATGTTTATTTATTTATTGTCTTCAAACATCATCCAGCTTCAACAGAGAAAAAAATATTTATCTTTGAATTCCACGTCAAGACTTTAGAAGGACACACACACGTCCGTGTCCGCTTTTATCAGTGTGTGTTTCTGTGTTTGTGGGCGTGTTTGTTTTGTATTTGTGCGTGTGTGTGTGTGTGTGTGTGTGTGTGTCACTGTGACCTTGTGTGTGACACCTTTCCGTGCTCGTCCCCCTTTTTTCTGTCTTCGCCTCCCTCACATCCCAAATCCACTTCTGTCTTTCCAGGAAGTCATTAGTGTGTGTGTGTTTGTGTGTGTGTGTGTGTGTGTGTGTGTGTGTGTGTGTACTATACGTGCCTCATTGCACTAGTTGGGGAAACACTGTCTCTCACAGACATTAGTTCGTATCGTCTTTGTCGTCTCTGAACTCAGCTGCCAATCACCTCCCCCCTTCTCCCCCCTCTCCCCCCTCCCCTCCCCCCCCCCCACCTTCTGCCTGATGTAAGTAAATGTGTTGATCGTGTACTTCTTTCAGTAATTTGTGTACTGTATGTCCGTGGGAAAAAAAACTAAAAACAGATGGCACAGTGACTGAAATCGTTGGGGTGTGTGTTTACGATGAAAGGAATCATTTGTTTGCGGCCTGCAAGATCACGACAATTTTAAGATCCCCGTTTAACAGCGAAGCAAGAGGAGGAGGAGGAGGAGGAGGAGGAGGAGGGGGAGGATCTCTTGCACTTGTGAACGTCTATAGACTGAAAATGAAAAGCCACGTCTGCTACCGCGACTCCTCCTGTAGCCTCAGCAGAAACACCTCACTACAGCTATCACTATGGATGTCTCTCTCTCTCTCTCTCTCTCTCTCTCTCACACACACATGCTGTCTGGGGAGGAGTGTGTGCGTGTTTCAGGGTTTTTTTGGGTGGGGGGGTCCAGTCTTTTTGGTTTTTCCCTTCTTTTTTGTGTGAGGCCAGACTCTAATCGGCATGCTTGATCTGAGAGGTGACACTTCCTGCATCTCACCTGCAGGGGTTCGCTGTGGTCTGGTCCAGTTGTGGTCTGGTCCAGCTGTGGTCTGGTCCAGCTGGGGGAGCTTGTATAAGTAGATATGGTATTGATCCATTGAGGCCCATCATTCTCCCAGCCTGAGTCGGTCCTTGTGTGGCTGCCTGCTGATAGATCACAGAGCTCGTAGAGGAACCAGCACATTCCCTTATTCTCTTGGTCTGGTCCAGCTGTGGTCTGGTCCAGCTGTGGTCTGGTCCAGCTGGGGGAGCTTGTATAAGTAGATATGGTATTGATCCATTGAGGCCCATCATTCTCCCAGCCTGAGTCGGTCCTTGTGTGGCTGCCTGCTGATAGATCACAGAGCTCGTAGAGGAACCAGCACATTCCCTTATTCTCTCCCCGTCTGTCTAATTACTGTCTGATTAGTCATTCTCTCCTCCGGCTCCACTCCTCCACCTATCCATCCCTCGCTCTGGGTTTTCTGCCTATAGCTGGATGTGCTCCATGCCTCCATCTTGCCCTCTTTCTTTCTTGTGTATGCCCCCCCCCTCGTCTATTCTCTCTCTCGCTGTCTTCTCGTGTTAGTGCAGTTCTGAATGGTCATGGGGAAACATGTTTGCATGCTTATATTAACATGAATGATGTCAACTTGATGCAATGAAAATATATATAAGTGATTTAAAGCAAAAATCTGACAATGAACTTACTAATACTACTAATGATGACTAAAATGGAGACCTAGCAAAAAAAAATTTTGCTCTTTGTGGTCAAAAACAACGATGATGAAATAATTTATGCTGTATTTATCTTTCTCAAATTGGCATTCTTTTTTTTTTCTTTTAATTTTTTTTTTTCAAATTGTGTGTTTTTTTTATATGCAATTTATTCCAAGAGGTTTACTTTTTGTATGGGTTAAAGCTGAGAATGAGGGTTCCAGTCTGCGTTTGGGTTCAGCTGTGTCAGGTCGCGGTGAATGTGTAACAAAGTGTGGCTGAAGCAATGATAATGGAAATAAAGGATATGTATCATCCAGCTTCCTGTTTCTGACTTCTTATCATCACTGGAGGAGCTGGAGAGCTGCTGACCCCAGGCAGTGTGATATACATATAAATAGATATAAACATGCACGGCCCTGGTCTATATTTGGCTCATCGGAGGCAGGACACTCTACCTGGACACAAGCAGCCTGAACCCAACTTCCTTTTCTTTCACTCAACTCTGACTTTCTGCATTAAGTCCAGTGTAATTATTCAGCCACTTTGTCATGAATTCTTTATTGTGGCTGCATTTTGCCTAAATGCAAAATGGAGCACGACTGGCTGCCCTGTTTGCAGTGCTCCATCTGGCCTCCCCTTCTTCTGTCTCTTTTTATTTTTAATTTTTAAAACCCTCATATTATATGTGTCGTGTGGTTATTATGATCACACCAGCAGAGACCTGCAGCTTCAGCAGAGGGGAGGAGAGAACCAGCTCAGATGTGCAGAGGGATTGACGGGGGGGAGGATTAAACAAATGAAGGAGGTTGAAGAGCGGGAGAATGCCAGAGTGGAGGAGGAGGAGGAGGAGGAGGAGGAAGACACGAATGGGAAAACCTGGAGAAGAGAGGCAGGATGTGGAAGTGGAGGAGGATAGCAGCTCTGTATATAGACACACTCATCATGGGGAACCTGCAGCACTGACAGTGTTAGAGTTCATAGAAACACACACACACACACACACACACGTGACAACGCACCAGCTTTCATGCTGTAGACTGTTGAGAGAGAAAAGTGGAAAGGAGGGGCTGGGGGGGCTGCTGTCTCCATGGCAACGTTCCCACTGTGCAAAAAAAATCATTTAGTCGGAAAGACATTTCACTCAGTTCAGTGAGCTGAAAGAGGCGGGGGGGGGGGGGGGCAGTATAGAGCTGTTTGTATCACTGGAGGGATTCATCAGGGGGGGGGGGGCAGTATAGAGCTGTTTGTATCACTGGAGGGATTCATCAGGGGGGGGGGGGTATAAGCTGACAGCAAGGCGTTCACTCTCACTGCTAATACAGATGCTAATAATCCACCATCATAGTGACGTACAAATGACATACATTGGCATCACGACTGTCATGATATATATATATATATATATATATATATATATATATATATATATATATATATATATATATACAGTAGACACACACACACACATTGTTCCCATAATATTTAGTTTTCAGATGCAATCCTCTGTTTCTTCCAGTGGAAATGCATCAGATGATGACATGATGTCCCATTAAACCAGGTGAAATGAATTCATGCATTACATTTGTTTGGCTCCATAAAAGACAAGACATTTAAAAATGATTCCAACCCTGTATATTATAAATATTTACCGTGTCATCACCTCATCACAGAAAAACTTTCATGACTCCAAACTTTAGTCTTAAAAAAAAGCGGCGTGTGCAAACAGGCTCCCACCACTTATGCCACGTATACAGTTTTTTTATATTTTTATTCCAACACTATAAATAATAACCCAAAACCTTTCAAAATAATGAATTCAAATGAACTCATGCGAGCGGAAACCTCAAACCAGCACGAGTATTAAAGTAGCTCGCCTCTGCAGGGGGCGGGGCTCGCCTCTGCAGGGGGGCGGGGCTCGCCTCTGCAGGGGGGCGGGGTTTCAGGAACTGACCTTTCATAGAAGGACTTAATGAGCTTCAGCTCACAAACAGAAACTTCTGAGAAACATCCTTTTGACATTATACCTCTGCTATCATGCCCATCATATGAGGAGATGCTAAAGATGAAGTAAAACGAAGCCCCAGAGCCCGTCGAGGAGGACTCTCCCACCGTTACTCTGGTAACCCATGTGTGTGATGTCAGTGTATGCTGGCTGTGATTACCTGTTGTGAGCGGACCATCTGGCCCTCAGCGTCCCAGCTGGAGCCCGCGGTCAGGAGACGGATTGTCTTTTCAACACCACCTGGACCTCCGCAGACATATTTCTGATTCAGATTGTATTATGTCATTCTCTGACCAGAATAAGAACCCAACAAAACTGAAAACTCCTTGAGAGAGAGAGAGAGAGAGAGAGAGAGAGAGAGCAGGATTTTCTGTAATTGCTTGGCAACTGCTGTTCTGTGTGTTGAAGTTCAAAGCAGCAGACACGCAGCATATATCCGTCAGAAGCAGCAGAAAGCAGAGCTGCATGTAAAGGGTGCCTACGTATGCACATTCACACAGACACACACACACACACACACACACACGGCTTCATTTGGGCTCAGTCATGGGGGGGTGAACTTTTGTGATGCTCCTGCTTACTGACACCTAAATGGGAGAAGCCCTTTGAGCCCACAGCCTCTCTAGAATCTGGGTTAAATTGACACGGAGCACTGTTTCCGTGGGAGGCTTCCTTTGAGTGTGATGAGCTCTGAAGCCTCTGAACGCTGCTGACTGGCTGGCTGGCTGGCAGAGCCACGAGGGAGGAGGATGCTATTGTTGGAAAACAAACACGCCGTGGTTTTACACTTCTGCAGGTTCTATAGCTGAGGGCTGCGTGGTGCTGATCTGAGAGCAGCTTGGTGGACCACAGCATGCAATCAGTGGTGTTTCTGGAGCGGACTGGTGAACTGCTGAATGGAGAGAGGTTGAGTCCTTTGTATGTACCTTTACTCAGTCTAGATATGCATTATAGACCATCTTTAAGTTACAGTCTGTAACCTTGCCTCTCTGATAAAGGGCAGCCGTACGGACTGTAGGTGTTTGCTGACATCTTCTGGAGATCTGGTTCAACAGCACATAGCACTGTTTCAAACACAAGGCTATATTTTCCTTTTCTCTCATCAGTTTAGTTTAAAATACGTCGGATGCATCTATAAAGAATATGATTGGTCACCTCAGAATGACTTCTGTTTCTTTCAGAATCTTAAAAAGGAAAGTTAGATGTTTTTCTACGTTTGCTTTTACTTCAGCATCAGACCAGTATGGGCTCTACGGTTAGATCAAACTTGTGTTTTTACACGACGATCTCGAGCTCAATAGAGCAAACGGATGGTGGTGTTTCTGTGGCTGTAATAAAAGTCAGTGGTTCATTGTTTAACGCCGGTTCTCTGCCATTTAGGATTTTAAAAGAGTCTCAGTTAAAGGTCTCGGCTCTCCCTCTCCCTCCGGATGGCCATTAGATGCATTTGAAGCAGCAGAAGAGATAACGGGTGACCTTTCTCATATCTAACGCTGCCGGCGGAGCACTTTAAAGAGTGAGGTTGAGAGGTTTAAAGCCAAGATAACATTCAGTGATGACCTTGCGTCTCCGAGCTTTATTTACTCTATAATGTGATGGTGTTTATGTGCCTTTAGTTTTATCGGAAGCAGCAGCTGGAGTGCAATAATAGAATAGAATACCCCCCCCTTCATATAACCACAAAGGAACATAAAATGATTTAGAGACACAGAAATACTATAACCATCTACAAAGAGATGCAAAATAGATTAAAATTAGCTGCAAATTTAAGAACCGTCCACACATCATGTCATCAAGAGACCAACTCTCATTCTTCTTAGCATCGTTTCCCACGTCGTGATTGGGGCTTTTTATTGGTCGACTTTGACAAAACAATAATAATAAATCCCTGACATAACAAATATGAGCTTTTGTTTATACTACAGAACAAATATCTCAAATATAAAACCTAGCTTTCAATTTTTGCTCTATTATTTACATTTCTGTCTACTGTTTCCTTTTCACATCTGTTTACATTTTTATCCTTATTCCTACCCTCTTAATCTTTTGTTATTATTATTTTATTTTATTTGGTACTTTATTTGGTACTAGCAGTACTTTTACTGCTGCTGATTTAAAAGTTGAATTTCAGTATTTCAAGACAATAAAAATCTTGAATCTTCGACCAGCAGGGGGCAGCACCCCGCCACGCAGCATGCATAAAAAGAAAACGAAGAAGAGGTGTTCGTGACGTCACGTCTTGTAGGCGGGCCTTTTTGTCACTTCCGTCAAAAATACAACAAATGGCTTGTGTTAGCATGTCGCGGAGGAAGCTAGCTTGAAGCTGATATTCCGTGTGTCGTGAGAGTTCTCGGGATTCCGCTGGCAGCCGGAAAGCAGCAGGTGAGTCCCCATCGTCCGGACCCGGAGCCGGGCTCCCCGGAGCCGGTTTCAGCCGTCTTTCTTTAGCTTTAAAGGCTCCGTGGCGTAGTTCTCACACTTCTCCAACGCTGGACGCGATGAAAAAAAAGCTCTGTTCGGCACTTCAGGTGTTTCCCAGCGTGCACGCTGCTTTTGCTTTCGTTTCAGTAAAACCGGGTCTGGGTCCGGGTCCCGGTCCCCTCTCACCGGCAGGTTTCCTCACGTTAGCCGCCTCCTCACCTGCTCTCTGTCCGCAGCAGGACATGAAGCAGCGGCAGCTCAACCTGGTCTAGACAGCAGAGAACCAGCATTAGCTGTTCCCGGATCAGTGCAGGTAAACCAGGAGCATCACACTTGTTCTAGACAGCAGAGAACCAGCATTAGCTGTTCCCGGATCAGTGCAGGTAAACCAGGAGCATCACACTTGTTCTAGACAGCAGAGAACCAGCATTAGCTGTTCCCGGATCAGTGCAGGTAAACCAGGAGCATCACACTTGTTCTAGACAGCAGAGAACCAGCATTAGCTGTTCCCGGATCAGTGCAGGTAAACCAGGAGCATCACACTTGTTCTAGACAGCAGAGAACCAGCATTAGCTGTTCCCGGATCAGTGCAGGTAAACCAGGAGCATCACACTTGTTCTAGGAGGCAGAGAACCAGCATTAGCTGTTCCCGGATCAGTGCAGGTAAACCAGGAGCATCACACTTGTTCTAGACAGCAGAGAACCAGCATTAGCTGTTCCCGGATCAGTGCAGGTAAACCAGGAGCATCACACTTGTTCTAGACAGCAGAGAACCAGCATTAGCTGTTCCCGGATCAGTGCAGGTAAACCAGGAGCATCACACTTGTTCTAGACAGCAGAGAACCAGCATTAGCTGTTCCCGGATCAGCACATGACAGACCAACATCCATAATAACAAAGCCATATAAAAGAAAATCTCAAAAAAGCACTTCAATAAATGTGGAATGATTGTACTATTATGAATGCAAGTATTGCACTAGAATGAATGTAATTATTGTACTATTATTTATGTAAATATTGCACTATTATCAATGTAAATATTGCACTAGAATGAATAAATGAATGGACTTGTGTCAGTATCAGGATGCTCTCTTCCTGTAGTTGCTCTGTTACTTTGCCGTTCAGGAAGTAAATGTAGTCCCAGTTACTTTCTGGAGACCTTCAGTTGAACATGGCTTAAAGGAAATGCAAACCTCTGTCCCGTCTTGTCGTCCAGCTCCGAGGTGGCAGGTTCGGCACTTATGGAGCCGCCCACGAAGCCTGGGACCAACCAGGTGGCTGACGTGGTGTTTGTCATCGAAGGGACGGCCAACCTCGGACCTTACTTTGAATCTCTGAGGAACAACTACATACTGCCAGCTATCGAGTAAACCACTAAGCCCCTCCTCCTTGTTATTCCTTTATTACTCACGTGGTCGTGTCTAAATCTGTCTTTTATCTACAATAGATATTTCAATGGAGGGCCCCCAGCAGAAACAGATTTCGGTGGAGATGTAAGTGTTTTTAATTTTTCACTTGTATGAATGGTTCACGGGGAAATTGGTGTGAAACTCATGTGTGAGTATTTCCAACATGAATATTGTTTTGTCTGTCTTCCAGTACGGAGGGACGCAGTACGGCCTGGTGGTGTTCAACACGGTGGACTGTGCTCCCGAGTCGTACGTCCAGTGTCACGCACCGACCAGCTCGGCCTTCGAGTTTGTTTCCTGGATCGACAGCATCCAGTAAAAGAACTTCCCTGGCATTCTTGTGGATTCACATTGCTTCATGTCATTATGACGGCGCTATGAGTGATTTTATGAATCTGTTTCCCCACACAGGTTCATGGGAGGCGGAGCAGAAAGCTGTAGTCTCATTGCAGAGGGCCTCTCGGTGGCTCTGCAGCTCTTTGACGACTTCAAGAAGATGAGGGAGCAGATGTGAGGCGGTCTTTTATGTTTTTAGATTCAACATTTTTGTCATTGTGCAGAGTACAGAGACATGCACATATAGTGCACATTCATGCTGCTCATTAATTCCTATTTTAAAGTGATCTCTTTGCTTCCTCCTCGTCTGCCTTCGCCAGAGGCCAAACCCACAAGGTGTGTGTGCTGCTGTGTAACTCCCCTCCGTACCTGCTTCCTGCTGTGGAGAGCGTCAGCTACACCGGATGCACCGCAGACAACTTGGTCAAAATCATCAGAGATGTGAGTCTGATGGGGTAGTATCTGTGATAATCCTAGTTGATTTATTTGTTCAGGTAATAAGTGAAATGGTTCGATGCTTGCTTTTCAAAAGTCCAGCACTGAACACAACACCTGGATTTGAGATGGGCTGATGACAATGTAAGTTGAGCTGCTCCCTCGTCTGATGTAACAGTTGTTCCATGTTGGCCCCCGACTCTACGTTCTGCTTTTCCAATCATTTAGCAAGCAGGAGACGACGGTTTCATAGCCTTGTTTGCCTGAAAGGAGGCACCGAGGTCCAGCAGCACATTCCTCAGCGCTCATTCTTCATCAGCCATCATTGGCCTCATTACTTTTCTATCATAATCATAGTGATTATAAACTCATTGATGACAGGATGAATGTCTCCAATGTTCAGCCGGGAGGTAATCAAACACTCCAGTAGACGCTGATTGTGTTTCA